>PVHP010035655.1:0-18381 GCA_004024765.1 Zapus hudsonius
ATTGCTGGTGGGATTGCAAACTTTTACAACTACTATGGAAAGCAATATGAAGGCACCTGAATAGGATGGATATAGAGCTACCAACAGACCCAGCTATCCCTCTACTGGGCATCTACCCCCAAGATTCCTTGCAGAAGCACAGAGACATTTGCTCAACCATGTTTATAGAGCTCAATTCCTAATAGTGAAGATTTGGAATCAACCCAAATGCCCATCACTGGAAGAATGGATATCAAAGTTGTGGTACATAGACACTATGGAATTCTACGAAGCTGAAAGGAAAAATGACATAATGAAATTTAAAGAAAAGCAGATGGATTTGGAGCAGACAGTTCTTAATTATTTCACACAAGAACAGAGTCAAGCGTCACATATTCTCCCCATATGTGGTTCCTAAACAGGTTAATCCTGAACATTATGAAAATCTGTCAGTGAATGGAGAGACTGTAAAAGGGGATGGAAAGAATTGGGGGGATAGAAGGGAGAGGGGGACTCATACAATAAACTATACTAATAATGAATCAACACCATAAAGTCCTAACTTTATGCTAAGCTCATGAGGAAGCTGTGGGTACCACCTGGTAAGAGGGGCCATGAATATAATGGGAGGGAGTCTAACCCCAAGAAAAATTGCTCAGGTCTGCATCTCCATGTCCCAGTCATTGGTTCCTTCTCACACTGAGCTGTTGGTCAAACAGACCCAACAGGTACCCAAAATGAGATAGGCTTTTGTCAAAGCTCTTGAATACCTTCCCCAGGCCTAAGGTAAGACCCTATTGCTGTAGAAACCACATAGACTCATCAAACAACACCAAGAGGTCCTTTTAGACCCAGAATGGTAACCAGCTCCCAGATGGCAGCATGTTTAGCATTGGAAGGTGTTGCATGAGCTGCCTGGGGAAATAGGTCAATGATATTTGGAGAAATAAGAGATCATTGATAAACAATACAGATGGTTGTCATGAGAATGCTGAACACACTGCTATATGGAAGAGACCAGCAAGTCAAGAGGTGCTCACCTGTGCAATAGTGACACTATACCTAGGAGGGTAATCAATGACTTACTGATTGGCTAAGAGATCCACTCATTGGCAAGGAACCCTTAACTGGAATTGGGATCCATGGCAAAATCCTATGGGGACCAAGAACCTGGGCTCCAAGGGGAAATTCCCACTACCAGAGAGCTACACAGAGGCTACACCCATTAGAATCTTGCCAAAATAGTAATGTTTGTCTCATCTAACCTATACTGATCTCACTCTCTGATGGAGATTCTACTTGTATTTTTCAGAAGGCAGTGAGCGAGCCAGGGACAACCCAAATTCACCAAGAAGACATGGGATAATGGCTGATATCCTTACAGGAGATGAACCACCCCTAACCTATCATACAGGGCCCAAATGAAACCTATGAGAAAGTGATGAGATCAACAGGAGACCAATCACCACAGCAAGTCTGATAACCCAGGAAAGGTCAATGGAGACAGACACCAACAATACCCAACACAACCCAAAGCAGAAGTCAAGAGACACTTAAAATCTCAACAATAAACCAGGCTTAAAACTCACACACCATGACTGAGGGAACTGAGTGGAAGGGGTGGTGGTGGAAAGAAAGTAAGAAAATTGTGGGGGAGAATATCCAGAGACACCGCCCCCCAAGCAACAATGCATAAAGTGGGAAGAAAATAAAACCTGGCTCCCTCTGGTGCAGCTCACAACCCCAAACCCTATGGACAGATCCAGTATGCACACTGAGGAGGGACCCCAGTGGGTAAGGGACAGGGAGGAGGGAAATTGGGGCACCATCACAAGATCTGTTGATACAATGTATGTAATTATTCATAATAAAGATATTAATAAAAAAGAATACATAAAAAGTCTTCACAACTCTCCTACCTCTATGGCACGATGGCAGGAGAATTAATGTTCAATAAGGATTTGTCCAATGAAAACATGAATAAGAGAGATAAGAAATCTGCCATTTCATTTTCTTGACAAAGAAATGAAAGCTCAGAATTATACATGGAAAATAAAGGTAAGGAAAAAATGGCCAACACCCAAGCACAATACAGCCAAAAAACTGGTACAATTGTTCTTTGAACCAATTCTTGCATACTTTCATCTTCCACTGCTATTTTCTTACATATTATTGTGTGTGCATAGGGAAATTCTCCATTAGTTCATTACGTTCTAAATCAGCTCATCACTCTCTGACATTAGGGTTTGGTTAGTGAACCAGGTAGACAGTGATTTTTGACTTTTTATATATTTTTATAGAGAGGAAACAATGTAAACGCAAGCAGAAAATAAAAAGCATGATAGATTAGAGGGAAAAGACTGAATGAGGAATCAGGGATTCAATTTCACATGTGAGATGGGTGTCCTAAGTAGGTAGGGGTAGTTCAGCATCCTCTGGAAAAGATTCTCAGAAGGGAGATCAGGGAGGTCCAGAGAAATATGAAGAGGCCATGTGGAGAGTCAGAGGGTGGATGGGGATGTGCTAAGATTCCTTGGAGAAACAGACAGAAAGGTTAATGGGGTTTGGATCATGTAGTTTTTGAAGCTGATGTGTCCTGTTCTGGGTTGTCTGTAAGCTCTCGACCCAGGATGCTGGGAGCATGACCCTGTCCACGTTCAAAGGCCTCAGAACCGGGAAAGCCTTGGTGTCCCCAAAATCAAGACCTGTCTTGTGTCTGTGGATGAGGTAAGAACCCAACAATGGACACGATCTCTTGGCTTCTGTCTATTCTTCTTCAGCTTTGACGCCGCACTAAGTGGGCTGTAAAATGGCCTGGCCACGGGGCTGGAAAAGGGAAGCTGTAAGATATTTTCTACATTTCCCTTCTGCCTGCCTGTCATCTATCGAGCTATCATGTATATATCTGATATATGGTGTGATGGTGAAATTTATTGTCAACCTGACCTGTTTAATACTCTCCAGTAATCTTGGGCAGGTCTCTGAGGTTGCCTGCAGAAAGGATTAACAAAAGGAGGAGGTCCCTCCTCCAGAATTGCCCTTCCCCCAAATGGGTGGGCCTTCCAGAAAGGGACTGGATACAAGGAAGCTTGGGGGGAAGGGAACCTCTCTTCCTTTTTCCCCCAGCTGCTGGTGCTGGTTCATGACTTCCTCCCCCAGCTGTTTGTGCTTGTTCGTGACTTGCACTCGCATCCTGCTCTCCTACCCTTCTTGGACATTGGAACCCAGTTTCCTTGGCCTCACATCGTGGACTGAAGAGCAGCTGCTCCCAAGGGAGCCATCAGGCCTTCTGGGCTGGATTGGGACTGCTGAGGCCTCCAGCCACGTGAACTGAACAGCTACTGGTTTCTTCACCTGTGGGCCTGCAGACTGCTATTGTTGGACTGTTGTAAGCTACCCCAATAAATTCCCTTTTACTACAATCCATTCTGTCAACTGTTTTGTCTAGAGAACCCTGACATCTGGGAACCTGTGATATTTACATGCTACCCTGATTCTCATTGCTACTTTGTAGTTTTCTATGAGACATAATATCTCAGAATAAAAACTTTATACAAGCTTACTGGGCCCATGACAAAATGAAATAAGTAAAACTGCTGCATAATTGTGTTAAAACACAGACAAAAGAAAGGCTACTCTACTAATATGAAATACCAACGTCCCTCTTATTAAATTAGAGACTGCAATTTCTATTAAATGAGAGTTGCCCACACTTTCTGGCCACATCCAATCTAGGAAAAGCTCTGTCTGACTTCAAGCGTCCACCTACATGAAAATCACCTAATGCAAATTTCACGCTCAGTTCATTTCATACTCTTCCATGATGCTGAGATTACCACAGCTCTCCGTGGTATGTGCTCATCATGATAAGCCCAAGTGATTGAACTGTGAGTTCATCCTTGGGTATGAGCATACATAATCATTGTTTGCATGTGTGTTTAGTATAAATAACAAAAGTGAAATGTTCATGTCTTTTCAGTCTTCCTACAAACTTTTATACTGAGACTGAATGTCAAAGCTGTCCTAGGAGTTTTAACTAAGTAGCTCATAGAAATATGGACCCTGGAAACAAAGACCCTTTTTCCTGGATCCTTAAAGTAATGAGCATCCAGCCGTTACTTATTAGTTGTTCATCATGCAATGTGACTCCTGATGACTTGTCACTTTAATGTCGCCTCCAGCAGCACAGTTTCAAGATGAATTGAAGGTACTCAGAGATTTCCATGAAGCAAAATACATAGCATCTTCCTCAACATTCAAGGATTAATCATTTGTCCAAGTGCACTAGTGTCCTCAGTGGCTTCTGTGTTTAAAAAACACTGTTGAGAAGAATGGATAACTGGTCCCCCATAGTGACCCATAAGTTCCTGTCATAGTTATGTCCACTGTCCAGAGGTGAACATGGTGAAGGAAGAGGAACACACAGCACATTGGGGCATCCTCTGCATGAGGCCTGTGGACTGTGGTGTGTGGTGAGGCATGTGGTCAGGGGTCAGTGTCTAGCTATCACAGGCATTTGAATCAGTGAAGAAAACGATGAAGTTCAAGGAATTGCAGGAACCCACCGGACTGTTGGCTTCTACCCAGCCCCTAGAAGTACTTGCCGTGTTCAAAGGAACCAACACATGCTCACCAGCCCCATCTCCATTCTGTTAATATTTTCCTGTTTGTATGAAATGATTTAATGTGGGGCTCTGAGGTTTCAAAGTAAGTTTGTTTGTGAAAGAATAAGGTTTAGGTAGAAGTGATAACGGAAAAAAAATTCTTTTTCTCAAAGGATTAGTGCCTTAATAAGAGTGAATTGTGGATCTAAATGGCAAAAGCTTGTGCACTGCGGTTGTTAGCAGCCTCTTCTTACCATACCCAACTCATGGCCAAAACCTCACTTAGAGAAATGTTGGAGTGAGAACAGCACCAGCCCTGCGAACACAGACTTGCAACAAGGCCACCTAAGCAGTGGACAGCCCCAGAATGAGCCTATCCTGACAGGGTCACTTGCCAAGGCATACAGGAAGCCTTCCGTGCATGCATGCGATGCTCCTGCTGAAAGACCAGCTTCTTAGATGGTCATGAGCTCTGGACCATGTTTGCAGAGTCCCTTCTCCAGGGGTCGTGGTGTAGTATCAGAAGGTGATAAAGGATTTTCCAGAGCAGACATGGAGGGCACCTGAGAAAAGCTCCAGGCCTAATGGGTTCATTGCCCTCAAGAGTCTGGGTGGAAGAGATGATCACGAGACAAGGAAGGCCAGCGTCTGCAAACTCAGCGTGTTTCACTTCGTGCTGTGACAGTTCATCTTCCTTGTCAGCGTGACAGTGTTCACAATCATGTCGACAACAGATCTCTTGGCATGTCTGTGAGGGCATTTCCACAGAAACTCCCCCTCAATGTGTGTTGCACCCTTCTATGTGGGGGTCATGGATGAAGTAAAATGGACACGATGTCTCATGACTTTGTCACCATAACTTCCCCAGCATGATGGAAGATACTGTCAAACTGTGAGCCAAAATAAACACTTCACACCTTTTTTGTTTTGTCGTGCATTTTCTCACAGCAATGAAAAAATAACTCATACAGTCTCTAAAGGTATTTCACACTTTATGTTAAAAACACATTTCTTTTTGATCAGGATAATGGCTGTAAGGTCATTTTTTTTTCAATTATCTCCCAACTTTTTGGCAAAAGACAACAATATGTTTTAATTTTAAAACTAGTTGGCAGTATTTGCAGGAAAATGTGATCCCTGGAGACTATTTTGGATAATTCTTTCCTGACAATATTGCTTGGTTTTTCAGTAGCAATGTTATGTGTACTACATTGTTTTTCAAAGAAAAATTTATTAAAGATACTGAAAATAAGGTACAATGCCCATCAAAGTTAGTATTCAAATGTATCATTTGATGAAATTAGACAACAATCAATGCTCGAAGCTTACAATTTGAACATGTAGATGAATACTATGTTTTTATTGTTTCCGTATAGAAATAAAACCTTCAGGCACCTTCATTTTGCTTGGGTAGGCTCTCCAAATGGCTCATGTGTCTGGCCAGCGTAGTGTCACATGCAGCCTAGGGGGCTTTCGTGGACGCCTCCCCATGTGTTGTCACTTTGCTCCCCTAATGTTGTCCAAGATACAGGCTGGGCAACAGCCAAGCAAAGTGAAGTTTCGTGGAGCTGGGAATGGTTCTCCACGCACATCCAAGGAGGAGAAAATGTTGACTTTAGTGCTCCAGCACAAAATAAGTGACTCTGCCACATGTGTTGTGGTTTGAAATGCTATCAACAGGAGGCAGGTACAGTGAGGGATGTTCTTGAGGACATTGGGTTTGAAGATTTTAGTAACACAGCTTACACCACACAGGTATGAAGGAGAAGCCAGAATCCTTCCCATCTGTGGCTGACCTCACTCATCATCTCTCCTCTGGGACACTGAGAAACAATATGGCTCAGTGGCAGAGCCCCCAGAAAACAAACCAAACAGCAAGTGAATCAGTATCTGTAAACTTATACTCAGACAAACATGCATACATTACACCCCCTCCCAGCCTCCCATGTGCTTACACATATGTTTCTTTGAAGTAAGTTCCAACAGTCTTGTCTTCTGGTTCTCAGGCTTAGCTTAGATCTCAATTATAAAGTTTCAAAAGGCTTCTTTCCATAGACCCTCTTTTCTCTCTCACTAGCTCATACCTATCATGTGGACTGTGAAGAAAAGATGTATTTCTTCAGTTTTACTGATGAAAGAGTAATGTGGATTTTAGATTCAGCTTCTGATCTCACTGCCAGCTGTTTGGACCATGGTTTTTGTTCTAAGTTTGGCTTTCTTGCAGTAAAAGCCCTTCAGTGATGTGATGTCCATTGGGCCTCCTCTTCTCCTGGTTACTCACCTGATGGATGTCCAAGGAGATGCTCTGCTCTGACAGCCTCACTAAGATGGCTAGCCAGGAGACCCTGGTGGGGACCCGAGTGGGGTCCATGTCCTAGCACCGGAGCTGTTATGTGTAAGTGTCTCAAGCTTCTGAATTCCTGGGGCTCAGTGGCTGTGTTAAGATCAAGGAGACCAAGACCTGTCGTCTTCAGTGGTTTGCTTGGGTGCTTTGCTTCACAGCAGTTGCTGACAGAATTTTGAGAAACAGCTTATATTTCTCGAAAGCTGGTGCACCCCCATATTAGAGGTAGCCCTCTTCTGTAACTCTACTTTTCCTCTCTAATACAGCACAAGGAGCAGCTGGGTCTCAGTCCTCACTCCTGTGTATCTTGCTCATGGGGTGTGGTAGATGGGGACAGCAGGTGGGGGGGATACTTATAGTCCCAGAGCTTCTAACCCAGCTCCTCTACCCCTCCTGTAAGGGCCCAGTTCTTCTGAACACTGCTCCTCTTAAGCAGCGTAGAGTTCACACTGGGCTGGCCCACATGTTCTCCTCAGAGACTAGTTACTCTTCTCTAGCAAACCCCCCTCCCGCACAAATGCACACACATGTCTTTGAAGTGAGTTCAGAAGATGCAATGGTCCTCATGAACAGGATGTCACCACTGGTTCTACCACCAGCTCCAACGACCAAGGTCTCAGAGCTAACAACCAAGTAGTGTTCTTGGACCACCATCTCTGATTGAGCATCTTCTCAGTTTGAAAAGAGAGGATTGATCAAGGGCAGTGGTGGGAACACACGGGCTGGTCTTCATTTTAGTGGTCACATGGCCCTAGGGTATAAAATCTTGTCAGACTCCTAGTTCTTCATCTTTAGAATTGGGACAAAGACACATACTTTAGATGTTTACAGGGAAGCAGCAGATGAAAGGATGAGATGGAATCATTCTAGTTGCAGAATTTCTCTATGGGGATGAAAGAGATGCTGGACAGGGAGAGGCCTTTGATGGTGCAAGTTTGGGAGTGTGAGAACATGGTGGAAGGCAGAGGGATCCCCAAGACTCTCTCCGAGGCACTTATGATCTGGCTGTGCATGGGAAATGTGGGGTGTCTCCTTTATTCTTTTTGCAAAAAATTAAAATACATAGCTAAGAGGTGAGCAAGCCGTAGGGGAGGGATAAGGAAGGATGGTAAGAAGAAAGAGAGAATATCATGTTTTGGCAACAGTAAGTTGTGTCTTGGTATTTCCTTTTTAAGGTTATATTATTACTGTGGCTATTAATCCTAATAGTCATTTCTGGAGAAATTTGATCATTGTCATTTCTCATGCTTAGGAAGTATTTAACTTCGAGTTTTATCATGTTCCTGACATACAATGATGAACAGGTTCCAGATCCTCAAGCATCTTTAGAAGTTGGTGATTACAGAAATGGTGCACTGAATAGATGCTAGGATCCAGGTGCATTGGTCCCTGTGTTTACATGTGTGGACTTGAACCATGGGGCACATAGAGAAGGCTGGAATTTGGGTGAGGAGGGAAGAGAGAGAAGGTGAGATAAGCTGCAAGGTCATTGCAATGGCAGGCCTTCCTTTAAGACAACCTGACTCTTCTAGAACATCTGTATACATAACTAACACTTTGAAGTAAATGGAATTTGTGCTCTCAGGAAGAATAAAAACCTTTCTTCCAACCCTTGTATGTTCTGAACAAGTGATCATGCAAATTAAATGAACAAGACAGATTAACTGTAAAGAACAGTTTATTTCAAGCCAGCATGTTTGGGGCCTGTGCACTCAAGGTAGGTGAAGCACTGGAAATCTTTGGGGCCTGTGAGATTGGGGTGCCAGTGTGCTTGAGGCGACCTATATACCCTGGGCTTGTGAGGGGAGTGCAGTATTTGTGGCCTTTGTTACAGGCAGGTGAGGGCATGTTTTGGAACCTTTGTGTTCATGGCACCAGTGTGTTTAGAGCCTGAGTACTCAGGGTGGGTGAGGGGCACAGTATTTTGGAGTCATGTGAGCTCTGGGAGGGTGAAGGGCAGAGTGTGTTTCGGGCCTGTGCATTTGGAGCATCAGTATATTTGGGGCTGTGCGCTAAGGGCAGGTGAGGTGCTTAGCATGCATAGGGCCTGTGCTTTCGGGGTATTAGCATGTTTGGGGCCTGTGCATTCAGGGCAGATGAGGGGAACATAATGTTTTGACCCTGTGCACCCACCGCTTGTCACCTGCATGATGGGCCACTTTCCCCACTCAGTGTCTACTGCCTTGGTAGATTGCGCCAAGCCACTCCTCTGGCTGCCTCCACTCAGCAGTGCCACAATCCAAGAATCTATGGATATAAAGCCATCCTACTCCAATCTGGATGGAACCCAGAAGAGAACACTGACTGAAGATCTTCCTCCTTAATAACATAAATTGTTCCCCAGAAGATGGGCAGACCCCCATGCCAAAAACAAACAACAATCTGAGAGATTTCCACCAAAATTGTCTAGTTCCACAATGAAACAATGAAATTGGAAAAAAAAACATAGAGGAACAACATAAAAAGAATCCAAAAATGAAAGCACAATAAGCTTATTTACCCTGACCAACCAAATGACTGAAGTGGAAGGAAATCATCAAAAATCCAACCATCTCATAAGTGCAATTGAGTGTAATCATCTCTTATAGCAAAGAGCTTTCATCAGTAGACTTAATTGAAGAAAACCAGAGAGACCTCACAAGAGAGATAAATGAATTGAAGGTAAGTCAACAAAAGGAGGGCATCAATAACCAGCTGATTAAGCTTAATGAAAACATGATTAAATGCAAGAATGAATTCCAAGAAATATCAAGAAAATCAAACCACAACCTGAAATTGGCACTCAACAGAAAAATGCAAAAGTAAACAACAAAAAAATCAAATAGAATTTTCAAAAGCCTCACTACCAGAGTTGATCATGTGGAGGACAGAAGCTCAGATCAGGAAAACAAGACAGAAGAAATTGTTCCAGAGTTCAAAATTTTATTAAGTTCAAAAAATCATGCAAAAATAATGTGAGGGACTTGTGTGATACCCTGACATCCAGATAATAGGTATATCAGATGGGAAGACATTTAGGTCAAAGTCATAGAGAACATACTCAACAAATTTTTTGAAGAAAATTTCTCACTCACAAAATAGAGACCCATCCAGATAAAAGAAGTTCACAGAACACCAAACAGACTGGACTAAAGAAGAAATTCTCCAAGGTACAACATAGTTAGAACTCAACAACAAATACAAAGAGACAATCCAAGAGAGAAACAACTCATAATATACCAAGGCAATCCCATCAGAATTATCTCAGAGTTTTCATTGGAAACAGTTAAAGCCAGAGAGCTTGGAATGGAGTACTTCAGGGTCTAAAAAAGTATGGTTTCCAACCAAAAGTTCTCTATCCAGTGAAAATATCCCTCATAATAGATGGTAAAAGGAAAACCCTCCATGATAAAATCCAGCTCTATGATTATATGAACACAAAGCCAAACCTACAGAGAATACTTCAGTGAATACTCCACACATGAGTTGAACAACCAACCTACAGAGCCTACAAGAGGCCGAACACAATAGCTAAGACTAGAGCAGACATGAAAATGTAGAAAGGCCAAGAAAGCACCATACCCCATAAAGCCTCCAACATGGCAGGGATTAGATCTAACATCATAGATTGATCATTAAATGGCAATGCTTAACTCATCCATCAAGGAACACAAATTAATAGAGTGGAACAGAAAAACGGACCCTTCCATCTTCTGTCTTCAAAAAACCCTCATCACTAACTATAAATACCTCCTCAGGGTTAAAGAATGGAAGATGATTTTCTAAGCAAATGGAAATAAGAAACAAGTGGTTATGGCTATATTAATATCTGACAAAATAGGCTTCAAACCAGAATTAATCAAAGAAGGCGACTTTTTACTCATCAAGGGAACAATCTAACAAGAGGACATCACAGTCATAAATATATATGCACCAAACTTGGGTGCACCACAGTTTATAAAGCTAAACCTGCTTGACAACCAAACAGAAATAAATACAGATACCATCATAGTGGGGCATTTCAATAACCCACTGTCAACAGATAATTCAAGCAGAAAATCAACAGGGAAATAATAGATCTTAACAACACCATCAGTGATGGTTAAGTTTTGTTGTCAAATTGACCTGTTTAGTAATCCACAGTAATCTTGGGTGGTTCTATGAGGTTGTTTACAGGAAGGATTAACTAAAGGCAGAAGTCCGCCATCCAGAGTAAACCCTTCCCCCAGAGTGGAGGGGGACTTCTCAGTAGGGGGCAGGAGGTAAGGAAGCTCCAGAGAAGGAAACCTCTCTGTTTCTTCCTTCTGCCTGGCTGCTGGTGATTGTCATGACTTGGACATGTATCCATTCTGCTTAGTTATACTTTTCCTCACCCTTCCAGCCTGGAGTGAAGACCAGCAGCTCCCCAGGAAGCCTTCATGCATTCAGTGCTGGTTTTGACTTTTGAGGCATCCCACCACAGTGACTGATATCAGTTGCTTGACTCTTGGACCTGCAAACTACTATTGTGGGAATTCCGTGAGCTGATCCAATAAATCCCCTTTTTACTACATTTCATTCTATCAGTTTTGTTCCTCTAGCAAACCTTGACTAATACAGAATTTGGTACCAAAATGGTTCTAGAGAAACAGAACAGTAAGAATGGATTTCCATAGTGGGTTTGGTGCTATCTGGTGTTGGCTCTTTAACTTCAATGCTATTAATAACACTACTGGTGAGGACTAAAGAGACGGCTCAGCAGTTAAGGCATTGCCTGTAAATCAGAAGCACCTGAGATTAATTCCCCAGTATCCATGTAAAGCTAGATGCACAAGGAGGCATATGCATCTGGTGTTCGATTGCAGTGGCTGGATGCCCTGGTGCAACAATTCTCTCTCTGTCTCTTTCTCTTCCTCACTCTCTTTTTAAATATTTATTTTATAAATAAATAAATAATATCTTTAAAGGCTTTACTTGAAATAAAGAGAGTGCTTTTGATGGAGATAAGGAGAGCACTGTTGCTGGTTATAAGGAGAGGACTGATAATCCATGATGTCAGCTATTTAAAGAGCTCCATGATATAAATGTATTTGGTGATTCTGAGTCACCTCTTGTGAGAACCAAGGAATTTAGTGCCTCAGAGTTTTAAAATTTTATATTTGTGGAAAAGTAAAATGAATAATGATGCTGGTTGGTTGCTTCTAGCATCTCTGGATAAACTATTATAGATGCAAGGGTGGTAATTCTCACGTCTCCAATTGACTCTCCTATTTGACCTGTTCAGAAGATAGGCAGATCCTGGACAATGACAGTGGATTATCAGAAACTTAATCAAGTGCTGACATCAATTACAGCTGCTGTCCCTGATATGTTTTCTTTACTTGAACAGATTAACACATCTACTGGTATCTGGTATGCAGCTATTGATTTGTGAATGTTTTCTTCTCCATTACAGTCCATAAGAACCACCAGAAGCAATTTGCTTTCAGCTGGCAAGGTCGGCAGTACACATTTACTATTTTACCTCAGGGTTGTATTAACTCTCCAGCCTTGTGTCATAGCCTAGTTCACAGATATCTTGCTAGCCAGTCCCTTCCACAGGTGTCACATTGGTTCATTTTATGAATGTTATCATGTTTATTGGATCAAATGACCAGGAGGTGATAACCCCTCTGGTACAGCATATGCGCATCAGGGGATGAGAAATAAATCCATCCAAAATTCAAGGATCTCAGTTCAGTGACATGAGGTATGTGGTGATATTCCTTCTAAGGTGAAGAATGAGTTTTTGCACCTGGCCCCTCCTACCTCTATGGAAGAAATGCAGCATCAAGTGGCCCTATTTCAATTTTGGAGGCAGCACATTCCTCACTTGGGTGTGTTACTTTGTCCAATATGCAAAGTGCCTCAAAAAACTGCTACTTTTCAGTGGATCCTAGAATAAGAGAAGCCTCTTCAGCAGGTCCAGGTTGCTATGCAGGCTGCTTTGCCACATGGGTTATAAAATCCAGCAGATCCAACGGTACTTGAGGTGTTGGTGGCTGATGGGGATGCTGTTTGGAACTTTTGTCAAGCTCCCATAGGTAAATCACAGCAGAGGCTTTTGGAATTTTGGAGTAAAGCTCTGCCATCATCTGTGGACTATTATTATCCCATTGAGAGATAGCTCTTGGCTTGCTGGTGGGCCTCAGTGGAAACTGAGTGCTTGACAATGGGCCATCAAGTTACTATGTGAACTGAGATGCACGTTATGAGCTGGGTGTTATCTGACCCAGTAGGCCCTGAAGCTTGACCTGCACAGCAGCAGTCCATCATCAAGTGGAAGTGGTAGATATCTGATCAGGATAGAGCAGGCCCCCAGAGCACAAGTGAGTTGCATGAGGAAGTTACTGGAATGCCTATGTTTGCTATTCATGTTACAATGCCTTCTGTCCCCAAGCATTCATCTATGGCATCATGTGGTGTGGCCTAAATTGATGGAGGAGGAGAGGACTAGGGCATGGTTTGCAGATGGCTCAGCATATTATGAAGATACTTCCCAGAAGTGGACAGCTTCAGAATTATAGCCCATTTCTGGGAAAACTCTGAATAACTGTGGTAAAGGGTCATCTTTATAATGGGTGGAACTTCAGGAAATGCACATGGTTATGCATTTTGCTTGAAAAGAAAAAATGGCAGTTTTACACTGATTCATGGGCTGTGGCTAATGGTTTTGTTGAACTTAGAAGAAGCACAATTGGAAAACTGGTGAGAAAGACATTTGCATGTGGATAGACCCCTCAGAATGGCAAAGGACTTGATACTTGTATTCCACGTTAGTGCTCACTAGAAGGTGACCACAACGTAGGATGACTTTAATAATCACCAACATAAGCTGACCCATTTTGTGGATAGTGGCCAACCTCTTTCCTCAGACATCCTTGTCATTGCTCAAAGGGCTCATGAACAAAGTGGCCATGGTGGCAGGGATGCAGGTTATGCATGGGCTCAACAATATGGACTTCCATTAATGAAGGTTGGCCTGGCTATGGCTGCTGTGGACTGCCTAATCTGCCAGCAGCAAAGAGCAACACTGAGCCCTCATTATTGTAGCATATCTCCAGGAGACCAGCCAGTACTTATTATTAATTAAAGGAGGTGGTCCCTACTCCAGAGTGAGCCTTTCCTCCAGAATGGGTGGCCCTCTCAGTAGGAGGCAGAATTTAAGAAAGCTCTAGGGGAAGGAAATCTCTTTCTTCCTCCTATCTGACTGCTGGTACTTGTTATGACTTATACATTCACCTATCCTGCTCAGCTATCCTTCATCAGTATTGAAAACAGGTTTCCCCAGCCTTCCAGCCTGGACTGAACATCAGCAGGTTCCTAAGAAGCCTTCAGGCCTTCAGTGCTATATTGGGACTGCTGAGGCATCCAGCCATATGGAATGTGTGGCTATGGGTTCCTTGAACTTGCAGACTGCTATCGTGGCACTACTGTGAGCTAATCTAATAAATCCTCTTTTTTTTTCTACAATTCATTCTATCAGTTCTGTGCTTCTAGAAAATTATTACTAATACACAGTTAATGAAATAGACCTATCAGATATCTACAGAACATTCCACCCCAATCCTACAGAATACATGTTCTAATCAGCCCACAAAACCTTCTCCAAAAATACATCATACCTTAGGTCCTAACACATGCTTCCATAAATTCAGAAAAAGTCACATAACTTCCTGCATCATATTAGACCACAATACATTACAGGTAGACATTAACAAAAGAAAAAGAAGAAATTGCACCAGGTCCTGGAGACTGAACAACACATTATTTAACAATAAGTAGGTCATGGAAGAAATTAAAAAGGATATTGTAAAATTTCTAAAACTGAATGATAACAAAAATACAACATGCCCAAACTTATAGGACACAATGAAGGCAGTCCCATGGAGAAAATTGATAGCACTAAATGCCTTTATTAAAAAGACAGAGAGATCTCAAATTAATAACCTAAACACCAACCTAAGACATTGGAAAAAGAAGAAAATACCAATACTAAAAGTTCCAGATGGAAAGAAATAATTAGAATCAGAGCTGAAATTAATGAGTTGGAACTGAGAAAACAATTTAGAAAATGAAGAACTGGTTCTTTGAAAAAAATAAATAAGATTATAAACTGGAAAATTTCATCAAACAAGAAAAACAGATATATCAAATTAACAAAATTAGAAATAAAAAGGGAATGATCACAACAAACAATAATTAAATTGGAAAAAATTTTTGAGATATGTGTCCAAAACCTCTATTCCACAGGTTATCAACCTGGAGGAAATGGATGAATTCCTAGACACCCACTACCCATCAACCCTAATGATGGGGCAGATACATCTCCTAAACAAATATGTTACATCCATCAAGATTGAAAAATATAATAAAAAACCTCCTAAAAAGGAAAAGTTCAGTATTTGGTGGATTCTCAGCTGAATTCTACCAAACATTCATCAAAAAACTATAACTAATTTTTCTCAACCTTTTTTCATAATAGAATAAGAAATTCTTCCCAACTCCTTCTATGAAGCTAGCATCAACCAATTACCAAATCTAGACAGCAATACAAGAAAAGAAAATTACAGACCTATATCCCTGATGAACTTAGATGAAAAAAAATCCCAAACAAAACCCTTTCAAACCAAATTCTACAACACATCAAAAGCATTATCCACCTTGATCAGGTAGGCTTCATCCCAGGGATTCAGGAATGGTTCAACATATGGAAAGTGAATAATAAACTGCATAAATAATCTTAAACACAAGAACCACATGGATATTTCAATTGATGCAGAGAAGGCCTTCGACAAAATACAACACTTCATGAGAAGGCCTTCGACAAAATACAACACTTCATGATCAAAACACTGAAGAGATTATGCATGGAGGGATTATATCTCAACATAATAAAGGCAACATCCAAAGCAATTAAAGCCCAAATTATAATTAAAGGGGAAGTCTCAAGGAGTTCCCATTCAAATCAGGAACAAGACAGGGGTGTCCACTCTCATCAATGCTTTTCAACATAGTATTAGAAGTCCTAGCCCAAGCAATAAAACAGGAGAAAGAAGGAAAAGGTATACAAAAGGGAAAAGAAGTCAAACTGGTCCTATTTGCAGATAACATGTTCATATACATTATTGGCTTGAATGACTCTACCATAAAACTTCTAAAGGTGATATGGTCTTTCAGCAAAGCAGCAGAATACAAAATCAACAGACAAGAGTCAATATCCTTCTATATACAAAAGTCAATTATACAGAGAATGAAGTCAGCAAGGCTGTCCTGTTTTCAATGGCCAGAAAATATCAAATACTTTGGAATAACACTAAACAAGCAAGTGAAAGATGCATATAATGAAAACATAAAACAATTCAAGAAGGAAATTGAGGAGGATACGAGAAGATGGAAGGGCTCACTCTGGAGAAGGGTCCTCCTCTCTGATGGTTAGGTTTTGTTGTCAACTTGATCTTTTTAATTATGTTGGATGGGTCTCTGAGGATGTTTACAGGAAGGCAGCTTCTCAGTAGGGGGCAGGATGTAAGGAAGCTCAGGGAAGACAGAAGTAAATATCCTTTCCTGTGTGGGCAGTGCAGGAAGGAAATTCCCAAGATTTATGAAGCCATTAAGTCTGGGATAGGATTGCAAGACCCCATCCTAATCCTATATAAAAGGAAGGGAATTCTCTCCTGGCCCCCTGCTGGTTTTGTTGTTATGTGTGTAGTGTTGGCGATGGCTTTTCTCTCTACTTGGACGAGTGAAAGGGGACCAGCCACTTTTCCCATATGGAACTTCCCCTGGATCTGTTACTTCAATAAATACTTTCCTCCCATAAACTGTGCCTCACTTGGAGATTCATCCCAGTGGCGTGTGGCTGACTATGAAGTCCTCCTTTATTTTATGTTTCCTTTAAGCAACCTCAGAGACCCACCCAAGATTGCTAACAGATCAAGTTGACAATAAAACTTAACCTTCACAAGCCCACCTCTTGTCAACCTGACATCAAACCATATCTCTTACATTGTACTTAATTTCCAAATGAAGACAGTGACAAGATCATAATTCTACCTAATATGATATAACTATCCCACATACAACTGGAAAAGGAAAGGTACCTTAACTGTGAGTTCTGTAAAATCAAAACAATTTACATGCTTTTAACATATAATGGCACAGAGTAAATATTTCCAACTGATCTGAAGCAAACGGAGCTAGAGAAATTGATCTGGAAGAATGCAAGTTCAACAACCACCAAACATCTGCAGTCCAAGTCCGCTATCACAACAAGTGGTTGACATTTTCTGGATTTTCCAATTCTGCCCCTCCAGCTTGGCTGGGAAAAACATCCATTCCTAGCCAACAGTGTTCCATGGTAGCCCTTGTACAGTCCTGGTATATTCAAAACATCTTTGGGTCTCCATTGCAAACCATGGTCCATCTTCAATGGCTTCACTGACCTATTGGGTACTTCACGCCCTGTTCCATATATCACATCTCAGCAGTGCCATGAGGAACCATGTGCATTTCATGACCTTCTCCACACATGAATTTTTCCATGCTTCCAAAAGCAATATCAGGTATGCAGGACACAGCCACGTTGTTAATTCAGAGACAAAATAAATTGTGACCTTGAAGAGCAGGTTCTTTCCTTTCAGCTATCTTCTTTTAAAAGATTTTGCAGTTTACAATGTGGTCCTACTGTGCGTTCCTTTCCATTGTTTTAATATAAAGCAAATGGGCCATCTTCTTTAGTATTGCTAATGTGTTGGCAATAGCAACTTCAGTAACCTAAAGCCAGTCTCTATGCCATTAAGTTAAACTTGTTTTGAGTTTTTTTTCCAAATTTAAATCTTTAAATTCTCAGTTCCATATTATTAGCCAAGCACAAGAGTTCATTGCTTAAATTAAACCTTGGTCAAACTCTCTGGACATGGGTAGTATAATTCATCCAGACCTTATTTTAGAAATGCAGTTCCAATAAAGTTCTCTGTGGTCTCTCCTTCCCCTTAGGAAGTTCATAAATTGAGCCTACAAATGCAGTCCTCTCTGCACTTGCCATTTTCAAATTCTCACCAGAATAGTCCATAAAACTAAGCTTACTGCTCTTGAAGGTGTCTTCAGTTGCAGGAACCAAATCCATGTCCTCTCTTTCAGTGCCTAAGTTCCAGAAGACCACAATCCACATGGTCGGATTCATCTCAGCAATGTCATCACACTTCTGGTACCCACACTGTTGTATTCAGCCATGTACTGCTGGCATGAACCTCCAAACCAGGCACAGTTATGAGAAGAAGAGATTATTGAAGTTACAGATCTGGGAGACATTTCATAATGGCAAAAGAGGCTGGCTCCCTTTCATAGGTCTAAACACACACACCACACAGACACATAGACACACAGACACACACAGACACACACACACACACACACACACACACACACGGAAGCCATCACCCCCCCCCCACACAC
>PVHP010035656.1:0-18367 GCA_004024765.1 Zapus hudsonius
TGGCCTTGAACTCATGGCAATCCTCCTACTTCTGCCTCTCGAGTGCTGGGATTAAAGGCTAAATCGTGTGTCACCACGCCTGGCTTTTTTTTTAAATTTATATTTTCCATCAGAGAGAGAGAGAGAGAGAGAGAGAGAGAGAGAGAGAGAGAGAGAGAGAGAGACAGAGACAGAGACAGAGAGAGACAGAGACAGAGAGAGAGAGAGAGAGAACAGGCATGCCAGGGCCTCTTGTCACTGCAGATGATGAGTCACTTTGTGCATCTGGCTTTCCATGGGTCCTAGGAATGGAACTCAGGCAATCAGGCTTTAGAAGCAAGCACCTTTAATAGCTGAGCCATCTCCCCAGCCCCAGGCCTTTCCCCACCCCTCACCTAAGGAATCTTGGAGCTGTTCTTCACATCCAAATGCCTGCAGGTCACTTAGAGGTTTAGCTGCCCTTCCCCACATGGCTCTGTTTGTCGTCAGACAGGTGCTTCACCTGTCTAAGGCCCAATTTCTTTCCAGGAACAAAAGGAAGTTTATTCCCCAATCTTTCAGGTTCCCTCCAAATTGGTTGATGTGGGTCATAGGAGGGACCTGTGTTGTGTGTGTGTGTGTTGGCCATGGAGGGTACTTGTTAGCTAAGAATGGGAGTGGGAGAGGCACAAACTGTCTCAAAAACAATCATTGTGAGTTTGAGGCCAGCCTGGGACTACAGAGTGAGTTCCAGGTGAGCCTGGATTAATAAGACCCTACTTGGGGGTGGGAGTGGAGGGAAGAACGTAAGAAAGCCAATCAGGAGGTAGGAGGATCACCATGAATTAGAGGCCAGCCTGGGCTACAGAGTGAGTTCCAGGTCAGCCTGGGCTACAGTGAAACCCTGCTTCCAAAACAAAACAAAAAATAAAGAAGTTTAAAAAATGGGGATAGAGGGTTACAACTAGGGTGCTTGCCTCATGTGGAGGAAGCCTTGGGTTCAACCCTAATATGGAGGAACCTATCAGGAAATTACAAGGCTGGCAAGGGGGAGCCAGAGCACCAGGGGTGTAGGTGTGTGGAGAAGGACCTGTTTGGGAAGGACAAATGGAATAATTTCTCACCAACTGCTTCCTACTAAGCCACACACTAGAATGGACAGTCATCCAGTTCCCAGGCATTCAACATAGCTGAATTTCATTTTAATATATTATTTATTTATTTAGTTGTTGTTGTTCAAGATAGGGAGTTACTTTAGCCCAGGCTGAAGTGTAATTCACTATGTAGTCTCAGGATGGGCCTAGAACTCATGACGATCCTCTTACCTCTGTCTCCCAAGTGATTGCTGGGATTAAAGGTGTGTGCCACCCTGCTGGACTTGTTTTAAATATTTTTATTTATGAGGAGAAGGCATGGCATGACATGCTGGGGCTTCCTGCCATTGCAAACCAACTCCAGATCTCTAGATGCATGGGCCATTTTGTGCATCTGTCTTTACCTGGGTATTGGGGAATTGAACCTGGGCCGGCAGGTTTTGCAAGCTAGGACCTTTCACTGCTGAGCCATCTCCCCAGCCTTTTTATTATTTATTTTTTTGGTTTTTCAAGGTAGGTTCCTGCTCTAGCCCAGGCTGACCTGGAACTCACTATGTACTCTCTGCCTCCCAAGTGCTGGGACTAAAGACGTGCGCCACCACTCCCAGCTCAGCTCTTAAATTTTATTTATTTATTTATTTTTGATGTAATGTCTCACTCTAGCCAGGCTGACCTGGAATTCACTCTGTAGCCACTCATTCAGGCTGGTCTTGAACTCCTAGCTCAGCTTCCCACATGCTGGGATTAAATGTAAATTAAATGTGCCACCACTTCCTGCTTTAAAATCTGTCATCTAGCTATCTATTTGTGTATGTGCACACACATGTACACATCTCTAGTCCCCTGAAATGCCAGACATAGGCACCAGTTTGTGTCCGGCTTTACATTCGTGCTGAAGAGTTGAACCCATGCCGACATGCTTTACAAGCCATCTTCTTTAACCACGGAGTCGTCTCCCCTGCACCTGATTTTGTTGTTTCTGAGACAGGGTTTCATGTAGCCCAGACTTGCCTCAAACTTGAACTCACTGTGTAGCAGAGGAAGACTTTGAACTTCAGATCCTCTTGCCTGTACCTCTGGAGTGCTGGGTTGACAGAGGTTTGCTACCACATCTGCTTTCGTGTGTGTGGCACTAGGGATCTAATCCAGGACTTCATGAATGTCAGGTGAGCACTCTACAATGTGTTACATCCCAACCCCTGACTGAAATCTTCATTCACTCAGTGAATGCTGACTGTGACCACAGCCAGGCCCTATGTACTTTCCTGGACACTAACTTATTTTGAACTATTATGGTTTAAAAATTATTTATTATTTTTAAATTGTTGTGATTGAAAAATGACTTATTGGGCTGGAGAGATGGCTCAGTGGTTAAGGCACTTGCTTCCAGTGCCTAAGGCCCCGGGTTCAATTCCCCAGTACCCACATATGCCCCTGGTGCTCTCCCCGCCCCCTCTCTGCATTTCTCTGCTTGAAAATAAATAAATAAAATATTTTTTAAAAAATGACTTGTTTCTTTTTTTATTGTATTTTTTGTCCTTTTTATTGTCTTTTTTTTTTTTTTTTTTTTTTTTTTTTTTTTTTTTGGTTTTTCGAGGTAGGGTCTTGCTCTAGTCCAGGCTGATCTGGAATTCACTATGTAGTCTCAGGGTGGCCTTGAACTCACATCAATCCTACCTCTGCCTCCCAAGTGCTGGGATTAAAGGCATGCGCCACCACGCCCAGCTTAAAAATGACTTATTTCAAGTTGAAAAAATACTTATTTCTGGTGCATGAATACTCCCAGCCCTAACCTTTTTAAAAACATGAGGGCCAGGCCAGGTGTTGCAGTATATACCTATAATCCTGCACTTGGGATGCGGAGGCAGAAAGATGACAAGTTTGAGGCCAGTCTGGGCTATATAGGAGACCCTATCTCAAAACACAAACCAAAAAACCAACAGCAACAAAAAACTCAAGGAGGAAGAGGTAGGAGGATCACTGTGATTTCCTGGTCAGCCTGGGCTAGAGTGAGATTCTATCTCAGAAAAACAGACAAAAACCAGACATGGTGGTACACGCCTTTAGTCCTAGCACTTAGGAAGCTGTTGTGAGTTCAAGGCCAGCCTAGGGCTACAGAGTGAGTTCCATATCTGCCTGGGCTAGATAGAGTAAGACCCTGTCTCAGGGAAAACAAAAACCCAAAAAACTGCCCAAAATAACAACAAATCTATAATCAAACCACAGCAACAAGGGCCAAGAGGGCTATAGGAAAAGAAACAGAAGAGTGTATGGGCCCTCTCTCCTCCCCTAGCCCAGGGTGAGAGGGCTGGGACTAGGTCCCTTAGACTATTGGTTTTACTCAGCAGGTGGGAAAACTCCACTTTGCTGGGGAGTTTCAAGCCTGAGCAGAGTTGGCTCTCTCATACCCATCTTTGTTTGAGCGACAAGTGGCTGGAGCCTCAAAGAGGTGCAGAGCCTTTTTTTTTTTTTTTTTTTTTTGAGGTAGGATCTCTCTCTACTCACTCTAGCCCAGACTGACCTGGAAGTCACGCTAGTCCCAGGCTGGCCTCGAACTCACCAGCGATTCTCCTGCACCCCCATCCCCACCCCCCAGTGTTGGGGGCAGTGAAGAGCTTATTGCTGCCTGGAAATGGACAGAGCCCAGTGTGTGCTCTGTATGGCTAGAAGCTGAACTGGGAACCGGGGGCTTTGGACTGGTGCCCCAGGTAGGGTAGCCAGGAAGCCCCTGACATCCTAGGCTGAAGCCTGCTGAGTGAGGAACCTGTGCACACCCTCCCCCAACCTCCTTACCCAGGGTCCCAGGGGTGGGAGTGTCTGGGGCTCAGTCCAATGGGGAAGCAACAGGCCCAGCTTGGTCAGGGGCCTCAGCCTGCCAGGAACAACCAGGGAAACTGGTTGGGGCAGCCGCCCAGACTGTTTGTGCTGGCTTGTCCCACCCCCTGCCTGCTGGCCGCCCCTCCATTGACCTGGGGGAAGGAAGCACACTCCTGTAACACTGAGAATTGCAGTTATTTCTGACTGACTGCAATGACTCCTTCCAAAGGTCAATCAACACTCTTCTAAGGGGCCTGAGCCTCCCTGGGAAATGCCAGGCTGGGGCTGCCCAGAAGGCTCCGTGGTTAAAGGTAAAAACAAATGGCCTGGGTTTCTACTCCCCAGTACCCACGTGCACAAATTGGCTCGTGCATCCGGAGCCATTGTGCGCCCATTCTTTGTCTCAAATAAATAATAAATAAATATTTTAAGAAATATATCATGTTCCTAGCTCTAGCCCCACAGGGGCAGGCATGTCATCGGATGCCCCACATGGAACTCTCATGCACTGCGCTCCCATGGCTGACCCTTCCCTGCCTTCCAGGCCCCATTTACTCAGCATGCTCCCTGCCTCCGCCAGTCCTGCCAACATGCTGAAGCTGCTCCCAGGCTTGTCTTTGCCCCTGCTGTTCCTTCTGCCTGGCATGCTTTTCCAGTGCCTGCCCTGCCTCTGCTATGGAGATTTCTAGTGCTCTCTGGCTTGGCTTCCCAGTCCGTGAGTGGTTGGGCATAGGTGTGCCCTGGTTCTGGCCCGTGACTGGGAGTGTAGGTGAGCTCTTAGCTGCATTCTCTGTGGTGGTGACGGTGGTAGTGTTTCGATAGAAGCAGGGGAATCACTGATCACTTAGTAGAGTTGTCTTCCTTGGACTTCACAAGATCAAAGAAATGAACTTGTGTTGTGTGAAGTCTCTGAGACTGAGGATTATTACTGCTGTATGACCTGCCCTCAGCTGACATACAACTGACCTACCTGTTCAGGTCTCAAATATCCCCTGCTCAGATCACCACATCTAGTGATGTGGAGATCACCAACTCCCTTTGCTAAACAGTCCTCTAGCTTTAATTTTACTTTCCAACAATTTAAAATTTTGATTTATTTATGAGAGAGAGAGAGAGAGAGAGAGAGAGAGAGAGAACGGGCATGCCAGGGCCTCTTGCCACAGCAAACTAACTTCAGATACATGCACCACTTTGTGCATCTGGCTTTAACTGCTGAGCCATCTCCCCCACCTCAAGTGATCTCTGTGTGTGCACATGTTTGTAGGTGTAATGTGTGTGTGCAGATGCATGCACCCCATGGGCATGCTTGGATAGGCCAGAGAATGTCGAATGTCCTTCACTCTTCGGCCTGTTTTCTTGTTTTCTAGAAAGAGCCTCTACTGAATCCAGAGCTACCAGTTTTGGTCAGATTGGCTACCAGTAAGCCCTAGGGATCCTCTGGTCTCTTCTCACAGGAGAGGGCACACAGGAGCTCAGCTGTTTATGTGAGTGCTGGTGAATTGAACTCAGGCCCTCATTTCTTGTTCAGCACCCACTCTTATTCCAGCCTGAGAATTAATTTGTGTGGGTGTGAGTGCATGCACGTGTGTTTGCGTGTGTGTGGGTGTGCCTGGAGTGTGCCAGCGGTGGATGTGTGTGTCTTGATCGCTCCCCACTTTGTTTGCTGAGGCAGGGTCTCAAGCTCACCGATTCACTAGGTCAGTAGTGAGCTTGCTCTAGAGAGCTCCTTTCTCCACGTCCTGAGTGGAGATTACAGGTGGGCTGACATGCCTGCCTGCACATACATGAATGCTGGAGGCTCACCTTTCTTTTCTTTTTTTAATTTGTCAGGTGTGATGACGCACACCTTTACTCCCAGCACTCAGGAGGCAGAGGTAGGAGGATCACCATGAGTTCAAGGCCACCCTGAGACTACATAGTGAATTTCAGGTCAGCCTGGGCTAGAGTGAGACCTCACCTTGGGAAAAAAAAAACCAAAATTTATTTGTTTACTTATAAGGAGAGAGAGGAGAGAGAGGAGAGAGAGAGAGAGAGAGAGAGAGAGAGAGAGAGAGAGAGAGAGAGAGAGAGAGAGAGAGAGAGAGAACGGGCATGCCACTTTACACATCTAGCTTTACATGGGTACTGGTGAATCAAACCAGGGCCAGGGTCATCAGGCTTTGCCAGCAAAACACCTTTTTTCATTTTTTTAACCTACCCTAATGAAAAAACTTTATTCATGAAAATCTCAAGCAGCACACAACAATCTCTAGATGGCAGATCAACAAACACGGAAATGCTTTGTAACTCTCGTCCTTGACATGAAATTAGTAAAATTTGTTAAGTTTGACAACACAGTAATCTTTACAGCATCGATTCTCAAAAAAAAAAATTTGGGGGCTGGAGAGATGGCTCAGCAGTTAAGGCACTTGCCTCCAGTGTCCAAGGCCCTGGGTTCAATTCCCCAGTACCCACATAAGCCAGACATACAAGGTGATGGCCCTGGCATACTCTTTCTCTCTCTCTCTCTCTCTCTCTCTCTCTCTCTCTCTCTCTCTCTCTCTCTCTCTCTCTCTCTCCCCCTCCCTGTATCTCTGCTTGAAAATTAATAAATAAAATATATCTTTAAAAAAATAATAAAAAATAAAAAAAATTTGGGGGGCAGTTTTAGGGATAAAATCCAGGGTTTGGCATATGTGCTATACAACCAAGGTACACCCTCAGCCCTCTCTGTGAGAGGGCTTGGTAGCTTCCTTTGAAAAAAATTAAAAATATACAAAGAGCAATAGAATTTTATATAGTACAGCAAAACACCTTTAACCACTGAGCCATCCATCCATCTCTCCGGCCTGCCCTCCCTCATTTCTGGTACCGCACTATCTCTGCAGCCCTCACTACACTCCCTTAATTGTGTTTTGGTTTACCTTTCTAGAATGGAAGCTCCACGAGGGCAGAGTCCCTCCTCCATCTGCTCCTGGCTACCTCCTTGGTGCCTAGCATAATGCCTGGCATTTTAGCCTGGCAAGAACTATTTGCTTGGATGGATGTTTATTGGATGACTGAATGCAACAGGCAGTGACCATGTTGAGGACTTGCTATGCTACCTGAACGTTTCCATTGCCAAGGGGACCCAAAACCTCAGGTCATCAAGAAAGCTGGAAGGGGCTGGAGAGATGGCTTAGTGATTAAGGTGCTTGCCTGCAAAGCCTAATGATCTGAGTTAGATTCCCCAGTCCTCTTGTAAAGCCAGATGCCACAAAGTGGTGCATGTGTCTGGAGTCAGTTTGCAGAGGCTGGATGCCCTGGCGTGCCCATTCTCTCTGTCTGCTATCTCTCTGCTTGCAAATCAATAAATTAAAAAAAAAAAAAAGCTGGAACCAGTGGTTGCTTTTCTAACTTGCAAAGTGGCAGCCTTACATCTCTCACTCCCCCTTTACAGAGGGGGACAGTGTGCCAGTTACATGCCAAGGGAGGGGTGTGGCTGAGCCAGAACCTGTTCTAGGGTCTCCCTGGTAACTCTCTTCCCTCCCTAGCACCTGCCTCTTTGCTAACATGGTCCATACACATTTGCCTCTGAGCCCCACTTCATGGCAGGTAGGACTGGGTGGAGCTGGGACAAGGCCCAGAGATGAGAATAAAGACATTCCCTCCAGAGAGCCACACAATGACTCCAAGATGAGCTGGGAGGTTATTTTTGGATTTTTGTTTACTTGATTTTCAGAGCTGGGAATCAAACCTAGGGCCTCCTGCATGCTAGGCAAATGCTGTCCCACTTCCTACATTCCTAGCCCCAACTTGTGTGTTTCTCTCTTACTTCATTAACAAAAATAGGGTGCAGGGAGAGGCCAGAAAGGGGCAGCTCGGCGGTGGAGAGCTTGCCTAGCTTGTGTGAAACCCCAGTTCCATCCCTAGCACTGAAAACAGACCAGCAACCATGACAACAGAAAGAGCCGAGCACCAAGGGTGAGCTCTGCCTGGGTGACAGGAGCTGTCCTGGACCCTACCCCAGTGGGTATGGCCACTCCTTGCTCTGCTGGGCAGCACACCCATCAGTGATGGCACCTGCCACCTCACTCACCGTGGTCAGCTTTCTTTGAGGTAGAAAACATGAGTCAGTCTTGGTGGAACATGTCTCCCAACAGTCTGGCTGAGGTAGGAGTGAGGATCGCTGTGAGTTCAAGGACAGCCTGGATAACAGTGAGCTCCAGCTCAGCCTGGAATACAGTGAGATCCTGCTTAAAAAGAAAGAAAAACAAAACAAAAGCATGCCTGGGGAGATGGCTTGGTAGTTAGAGGCGTTTGCTTGCAAAGCTTAACAGCCTGATGTCCAATGCACAAAGTGGCACGTGTGTCTGGAGTTTCTTTGAAGCATTGAGGCCCTGGTATTCCAAAAAAAAAAAAAAAAAAAAAAGGCCAGGCGTGGTGGCGCACGCCTTTAATCCCAGCACTTGGGAGGCAGAGGTAGGAGGATCGCCTTGAGTTCAAGGCCACCCTGAGACTACATCCTGAATTCCAGGTCAGCCTGGACTAGAGCGAGACCCTACCTCAAAAAAAAAAAAAAAAAAAGAGGCCCTGGTATTCAGCACATCAATCCCTTTCTCTCTCTGGGCTTGCAAATAATTTTGTTTTTGTTTTTGGAGGTAGGGTCTCTCTCTAGCCCAGGCTGACCTGGAACTCACTATGTGGTCTCATGGTGGCCTCGAACTCACAGTTATCCTCCTACCTCTGCCTCCCGAGTGCTGGGACTAAAGATGTGCGCCACTACGCCTGTCAAACATATTTTTAAAAAAAGAAAGAAAGAAGGAAAACATGCTTCTTGTAGAAATTTGTAGCTGTATGAAATCAAGGTCATCTGTAGCCTCCCTGCCTAGGGGAGCCACCTCAACATCTTTGAGCTGCTGTGTTCACCCTTGCTTATCTGAGCAGGTGAATGAATCATGTTATCTGTATCCAAGATGTCTCCAGGCCCCACCCCGTGACCATGTTGGCCTTGCCAAGGTGCTTCTTCCCTCTGACCTGCTGGCCAATATCTTTGCCTTCTGTTAAAAGTCTTTTTTCAGCACTCGGGAGGCAGAGGTAGAAGGATCAAAGTGAATTCAAGGCCAGCCTGAGACTACATAGTGAATTCCAGGTCTGCCTGGGCTAGAGCGAGACCCTACCTCAACAAACAAACAAACAAAACCAAACAAACAATAAACACCTTTTAATTTTTATCTGGGGGTGTGGTGGGGGGATAGATATGTTCTCCCAGCCCAATTTTTCCACTCTGGCCTCCTTCTCTCATGAATTCACTCCCATGAGTCCCCTGAGAGTGGCCCCTGTGGCCTTCTGCCATGGAGTCTGCTGGGAGAACCCTTCCCCTGACTTGGGTGCTCTGGCCTTCCCTCCCCTGTTTACTCCAGAGTGGCAAACCTGGACTAACCAGGTGTCTCCTGGCTGTGTCTCATCAGCCTGGTCCCCAGGCAGCCCTGTTCAGACCCCGTGTCTGCCCAAGTCCACAAGAAAATGCTCTTCAGCTCAAGGTGTGGGGTCCTCTCTCCAGAGGATATCTCTACTCTGTCACCAGACACCACTTTCTTTTTTTCTGAGAAAAGATCTTTCTGGCTCAAGAGCTATGGGGGGTGGGGGTGGGGCTCTCAACCTTTCTCAGGGAACATGGCAGAGTCCTGGAATTTGGAGTTAGCAATCAAGGAAGAGGACAGTCTCTCTGGGATAGCATAGCCAGAGCTGCCTCCTACCAGGGCAGCAGGAAGCCATTCTGTAGCAGGAGAGTAGGAAGTGCTGAGAAGAAATTCCCAGGAGATTTACAGAGCACCTTGGAGATTTGTGCCTGGATCCAGCTGTGCCCGAAGCCTGGCTCACTACATAGTTAAGTACTATGAGCCAGAGTCCCCTCTTTTGTACAAGCTGGTGCCAGTCAGGGTGCTGTCTTTTTTTTTTTTTTTTGGTTTTTCTAGGTAGGGTCTCGCTCTAGCCCAGGCTGACCTGGAATTCACTCTGTAGTCTCAGGGTGGCCTCGAACTCATGGCAATCCTCCTACCTCTGCCTCCAGAGTGCTGGGATTAAAGGCTTGTGCCACCACGCCTGGTTCTGTCTTTTGTTTTGAGACAGGGTCTTATGTATCCTAGGCTCTCAAACTCAATATGAGAATGGCCTTGAACTCCTGATCCTCCTGCCTCTACTTCCCAAGGGCTAGGATTACAGACATGTGTTATCATGCCTGGTTCAAAGTGAGTCTTGGAGCTGGAGACAAGGTTTAACAGTTATAGGCACTTGTTTGCAATGCCTGATGGCCCGGGTTTGATTCCTCAGTACCCATGTAAAGCCAGACGCACAAAGTGGTGCAGGTGGTGCATGCATCTGGAGTTTGTTTACAGAGTCAGGAGGCTCTGGTGCAACCATTCTCTCTCTCTCTCTCTCTGCCTCTGATCTCTGTCTCTCTGTCTCTCTGTGTGTCTTAAATAAATAAATTAATGTTTTTAAAAAGTGAGTTTTGAGCCAAGCATGATGGTGCATGCCTTTAATTCCAGCTCTTGGGAGGCAGAGGTAGGAGGAGGATCATCGTGAGTTCCAGGTCACCCTGAGACTACATAGTGAATTCAGGTCAGCCTGTAGAGCGAGACTACCCGGAAAAAAAAAAAAAGCAAGTCTTTCCATGCCTTTAATCCAACACTCAAGGAGGCCAAGGTGAAAGGATCACCATGAGTTCAATGCCTGCCTGGGACTATAGAGAGAGTTCCAGGTCAGCCTAGGCTAGTGAGACCCTGCCTCGAAAAACAAAAAATGGCTAGAGAGATGGGTCAAATGTAAAAGGTGCTTGTTTGCCAAGCTGGCCTGGGTTCAATTCTCCAGCACCCATGTAAACCAGATGCACAAAGTGGTACATGCATCTGGAGTTTGTTTGCAGTGGCATGAGGCCCTGATATGCCCATTATCTCTCTCTCTCTCTTTCTCTCTCTGCTTGCAAATAAATTAATTTAAAAAGGACAAAGCCAGGTGTGGTGGCTCATACCTTTAATCCCAGAACTCAGGAGGCAAAGATAGGGGGATTGCGGTGAGTTCCAGGCCACCCTGAGACTACATAGTGAATTTTAGGTCAGCCTAGACTAGAGGGAGACCCCACCTCAAACCCCTCTCCCCTCCCCCAAAAGAAAAAAGAAGAAGAAAGAAAACAAGAAAAGTCAGTCTTGAAGGACACAGAAGTAAGCCAGCCCTGCTCTGGGTGGGATGGAACACAGTAAGTTCTGGGCCCAGGGGTGGGGGTGAGTCGTGCCCCCACCTGTCAGATTCTACACTCCAGTTTAGACTCAGCCAATAATTCTTAATCTAACCATTTAAACAATGCCTGCTCCCATAACGTTACAGATTCTTCCCCACTACACTGTGAGCTCCAACAGTTAGAGGCTACCCACTTAGTGGTGTGACCTTGGACATGTTTTGTCATTTCTAAAAGAAAGACACTAACAGTATGAACCTCCGAGGGTCGCTTGGGAAGATTAAAGGCGTAATCCACACAGAGGAGTCTGCCTGCCTTGCTCTTTGCTCTGGCAATCTGGCTTGGTGGTGCCGAGTGGAGAGCTTTGCAGAGACTAGGCACCAGCTGGGCACTTTGAATGTACATCCAGTGAATGGAGACAGGAAGACAGCTCCTGGTGTGCATGCCCTGTGCTAGCAAGACACACGTGGTCACACATGCACACACTTCTCTGCGCAGTGGCCCTCCTGGGAGCCCAGGCATCCCCAGCCCCTGGCTTCTCTGGAGGGCAGCTCACAGCTCTGAAGCTCTGGGATGTCATCCCAGCAGCTCCACCCGTTGGTTGCTGGGAGCGCAGCTTGGAGCCTGGCTCAGCTCTACACCACGTACCAAGGACAGCAAGACCTGCCATGGGGTGTGTGTAGTGGTGGTGGGGTGAGGAGTACCAGGGGGCTGAGCTGTTGTTCTGTCACCCATTGAGTCCTCCCATCTCTTCCAAATACCTAGGTCCTCACACGTGGTCTTGTTTTAGGGAGAGGATTTAGGGACCTGACCCTAACCCCCTCGGAGAGAGAGGATCCCATGGCCAGACAGCACCCCATCTCGGTCTTTCTGTGGTGCCATGCTTGGAGTATCAACCTGCTCTCGGAAGGAGACTTCTGTGTATGCACATTGTGTGCTGTGCTGGAGGCTGTGAGTGGTAGAGAGGAACAGGCTTGCAGATTCATGTGCTGGAAACAGGGCGATGGCACTTGTGCCCAATGTTTCTGCGCCCCTTGCCCATCAGGGCATTAACCCCTTGTGTGACAGCTCAAGGTCCCTGGACCCTGAAAAGTGTGGGAAGCACCCTTCTTGCAGGTCTTCCAGAGCTCTTCTCTACTGTGCACCCCAGTTTCATAATGTTCCCAATGTGTTTTAAGCCTTAGCTTCAGGGTGGTGGTGGTGGTGGTGGTGGTGGTGGTGGTGGTGGTGGTGGTGGTGGTGGTGGTGGTGGTGTGTGTGTGTGTGTGTGTGTGTGTGTGTGTGTGTGTGGCGGGGGAAGGGGAGGAACTTTAGTCTGGGGTCCTGCTAATTTCAGAGCTCTTATTTCGTACCCTAAACGCCCACACTCCTTTACCATACGGATCCCAGGGATGTGTGCAAAGTTCCCCAGCCCCTTAGCGGATCTTTTCCTGTGCCTAGCTTCGCGCTCCCAACAAAGGCGCCCGACCACGTGTCCTCCTCCACGCGGATCTGGAGTGGGAACGATCGCGGCTCGCCGCCTCTGCTCCGGACAGGGCTGGGTCGCGACACGATGCTGCGGCCAGGTGCTGGTGGAGCAGCCCCCAGCCACCCGGATGCCCCTGGCTGAGCCTCGCCCACTCCCATCCTCAACCACTGCAGCGTCCTCAAAGCGGCGCTAGGAGGAGCTCTGGCAACTGGCTTGGCGGATTGAATCAAAACCGTGCATCCAACAGCGATTTCCTTGCAGGGGAAAAATGGGGAGTGGGGGAGACGGCTGTGCGCCCCCACCTCCTCAGCAGCTCCAGGCTCTTCCCGTGAGAGACCGAGAAAACAGTCCGGGGGTGGTGGTGGTGAAGGTGCCCTTCCTCACCGAAACTCACACCTCCAGTCTCCCTCTCCTCCCAACCCCAGATCGCGGATCTTAGCGCCCCCCCACCCCCCGGTGTTTTGGAGTGTCCCCAAGAACTTCGCTTCGTGCAACACCGAGATCCAGAGCCGAGCAGTGACCTGAGAATGGCTTGCACACGCCTCTCGGAGTCTGTCTGGCCTGGGGAGTGGCGGGGGAGTCTCGCAGAGAGAGGCGTGTGGACTGGGGTGGGGGGCGTGAGCCGTCCTGCCGGGTGACCGAAAGCTTTTGCGCAGGGAAAGGGAGCGCGGGGGCGAGCGGGCTTGGAGGAGACAGCCAGTCAGAGAGACTAGCAGGCTGCCCGTGGCTTATCCCCTCAACCCCTTCTTTCCTATCCCCCTTCGCCAAGCTGGAGCCACCCGCGAGCCCCTGGTCCGAGCCACGGCTCCAGATGTGAATTTGGTTCCAGTAGGGAGAAGGCGAGCTTCCTCCGGGCCTTGGCACATTCTCCCACTCTGAGGTCATTCCGTAGGTGGTCAGAGGGGAGCGCGCCTGGAGCCTTCCTGCCTGCATCCACCGGGAAGGGAGGGAGGGAGGGAGCGGAGCGGAGCGCGAGGGGGGAGGGGAGGGCGCGGAGGGAGGGAGACGCCGCCAGCACACCACCAAGTGGCACTGAGCAGTGATAACAAACTCAACTAAAAAAAAAAAGAAAGAAAGAAAAAAGAAAAGGAAAAAAACTTCCCTAAGTTGCAGCCCGAGACGTGCGGACGTGCGGGCGGAGGCGCGGGGCGGGGAGCGTGGGTGGCCCCGAGGTCCCCTGGAGTCCCCAGGCTGCCGAGAGCTTAGGCTTGCGGCTGACCAGGCCCTGCCACCCGGGCTGGCTGCTTAGGGAATGTGCTGGAGGCTGGCTCTGCTTCCTGCTCCAGACCCCGGGCGCACGGTGCCCGACGGGGTCGGATCCGCTCCATCCCAGCTCCGACCACACTCCTTCCTTCCCGCCGCTTCCAACCCCGGCCCTGCGGGTGGGTGTGGGCAGATCCCGCCGCCCGCCAGGCCCTGGAGAGCTGGGGTTTGCGTGCGTGTTTGTGTAAGGCTCTCCCACTTCCATCCTCCCCGAAGCTCCTAGGCCTATCTGAAAGCAAAGCACCACCGTACTCTACAATCGACTTTTTATTTAAGATTATAAATTTAAACAAATCATCTGAACAGTTTTACCCGGTGAGGTACAATTCAGTATACACAAAAATACAGGAGGAAGAAAGACCGGGAAAGGAAAGGTTAGCAACTTGTTTGGGGAGTCCGAATGGTGCTGATGGCAGGGACGCAGAGGGGTTGCAGATGAACCCCATCTTTTCACAAAAGGCTTTTAAACAAAATCTATCAAGCTGAAGGAAGACACAGGACAGGGTTCTCACAGGCTGGAACAATGCTGGTTTCATGAAATGCAACCGAAGGCTGAGCCAGGACTGGGCAACTTCGAAGCACACACACACACACACACACACACACACACACATCACAGCTGACCAGGAACTTAGAGAAAAGTCTCCAACGCAGTCGGCGGTCCCGGCCCCTCCCTCCCCCGGGGCCGCCAGGGATCCAGGTAAAGGAATCGACTTCCTTTTTTGTTTAGTAAGGACCGCAGTGCTTGGCATGATGGGAAATGTAGTTCACCGTGCTCGCCCCCCCACCCCTTCCCCAAACAGTGTGGGGGTGCCGGGCGCCACCCCCGAGTCCGGGAGGCTGGTGGAGGAGGGGAGGAGAGCGGAGCCCGAGGGGCGGGGAGAGGAGGGGTTCGAGTCGCCCGCCCCGGGAAGAAAAGAAAAAAAAAGTTGAAGTGTTTTCATTTCTGCCTTCTCATTTTGAGAACTTTGGAGGCCGCCCCCGGAGAGGAAATGTGACCCAAACGTCCCTTTTGGAGATAGAGTTTGCCTTTGTTTTTTTTTTTTTTTGGCTAAGAATTTCACAAGACCCATTCCTCACCCCTTAGAGGGACTCAGAGGAGCGGAACGTCGGGCTTCCTGGGTCTGACAACTGATTGGAATCGGCGTTCCAGACCCCGCGCCCTCCAGCGCAGCGCCCCGGGCACCCAGCCTCGCCCCCGGCTGCCCGGCACCTCCTCCGGGCAGCAGCCCTCCCTCACGTGGCAGGCTCCTCGCTAAACACCGCTGCAATCACTACAATAAAAAGAAAAAAAGAGTAGGAGAAACACAAAGCATACTTAAATAGGCGCTTTTTCTCTCTGCAAAAATAAAGTCCAAGATTTTAGATTTCTTTTTTTTTAATTTTACAATTTATAAAACATCAGCCGCTTCCCTCTGCTCGCCCCCATCTCGGTCCCGAGTGGCCGGGCGCCCGTTCTCTCCCTCCTTTCGCCCCTTGGCTGAGTCTTTGTCTGGCCCCAGCCCCGCGGGGCCCCGGGTCCCCGTGCCCTCGGGGGTCCCTAGAAGGCGACGATGGCTCGAGTCCAGGCGCCGAGGCTGGCGAGCGCCTGCTTGGCGCACAGCTGCCCGTTGAGCGGCGGCGGCTGCTCCGAGGAGTCCGGCTGTCGGCTCACCAGCCCCGAGAAGCCTGAGCCAAAGATGGAGATCAAGTTTGAGATGTTGGACGCGTCCGGGGACGAGTCCGGGCAGAAGTCCTCGAAGCGAGCGCGTTTGCAGGGGGCGAACGGGGCGACCCCGGGGGGTTCGGCCCCCAGGTCTCCCGCGTCCTCCTCGTCGTCGTCCTCTTCCTCTTGGCCAGGGTAATACTTGCGCTTGCAGCCGGCGGGGGACGCCAGGCCGGGTCCCGGAGAGCCCTGGCCACAGCAGGGACAGTGGGCGGAGGCGCAGCAGTCCTGGTGCAAGTAGCCGTTCTCCACCGTGGTCACCACGTGAGTGTCCAGGTCCAGCACGGTGGTCTGGCTGCTGCAGTGCACGCCGAAGTCCGAGGGGGCCGGGTACGCGCCCCGGTAGAAGCCAGGGGAGGCGGAGGGAGCCGGAGAGGCGGGCTGGGAGGCCGCGGTGGCGGCCGGAGGGACGGCCCCCGGGGGCGCGGAGCAGGCGGCGGAGGCGCGAGGGTCCCGCGGGCAGAGCGCGGCGGGCGCGGGCGTCGGCAGCGACAGAGGCGCGGGACCCGGCTGCAGCGGCTCCAAGGACTGCCCGCGGTGGGGCGCGCCGTGCGGCGGCTGGAGCGCGGCGCACCCGGGCAGTTCCGAGAGCGCCCCCGCGCCGCCCGCGGCCGCCCCGGCCGCCGCCGCCGCGCAGCCCCTGGGCGCGGGGTGTTGGTGTTGGTGCAGCTGCTGCTGGAGGTGCAGCTGGTGGAGCTGGTGGAGCTGGTGCAGCTGGTGCCGGGCGGCCGGCTCGCGCGCCTCCGCGTCCCCGCCGCAGCCAAGTTGGAGCGGGCCGAAGTCGGCCGTGCTGGCCGGCATGCCCGGCGCCGCGTACGCGAGGTGCTGGTGCTGGTGCTGGTGATGGGGCGGCTGCTGCTGCTGCTGCTGCTGTTGGCGCCGGTAGAGCTCGGCGTAGCGTTCGCTCAGGTAGAGCTGGCGCGCGTTGCGGAGCACGTAGGACACCAGGAGGTTCTTGTGCAGCTTGATGCCGCCGCGCTGGGTCCGGGAGCTGTGGATCTTGCGCAGGGAGATGCTGATCAGGCTCTGGGCGTCCAGGGCGCACTCCATGCTCCCGCGGAGTCGCTGGCGGCGGAGCAGCCGCCGCCGCTGCTGCTAATGCTGCTGCTGTTTCTGCCTCCAGCCGGTCGGTCACCGGGACGCGCCGGGCACGGGGAACGAAGCCCCGGGTCAGCAGGTCGGCTGCGCTCCGAGAGGAGCCGCCACCATGCGCTGCGCGCCACCCACAGGATCGCGCTTCCCAGACGGCGCCAAAGCAATGAGCCTCGGCCAGCCCCGGCCCCAGCTATTTAGCGGGGTGTCCAGGCCCCGCCTCGCGCCGGCTGAGCCAATAAGAGTGTCCGCAGCCTCCCGAATGACAGCCGCTGCCCGCCCCGGGGCCACTCGGCTAGCCAATCAGACCAAGGCGGTTCCTTTGTGCTATTCAAATACCGAACGGACCCGGGGCCTCCAAAGCCGCTGCTGCCTCGAATGTTCTCCTGGGGCCGCGGCACCGCGCGGGGCTCGGAACCGCCAGGGCCGCCGTCTGCGGGGTGAGGAGTCTCGCTGCGGCCACGCTGGAGCCGCTGGCGGCCGTCGACCCGACTCCCGGGAGCTGGGGGTCGGCTCACCTGAGCGCTGCAGCGACGGCTCCTCCCCCTTCCGCTCGGATTGGCCTCACCTGCGGCAGGTGCGCGCTTTTCCCCCGCTGCCCGTCACGCGGCTCCTCTTTCTCACCTGCCAGCTCCTGGGTGACCCGCGAGAGCAGAGTCTTCCTCTGCCAGAAGCTGCTGGTGGTGGGGTGTCTCTGCTTGACGCTGGGGCACCTGCTAGGAGGAGGGGTTTGGAACTACCTTTCACCTCAAAGAGTTTGGGGCCTGACCACTTGACTCTTTGGCTGAGAGGCCCTGTGAATGATCGAGGAAGGGTCATCTTTTCCTTTTGACCGGTAAAACCAGTGATTAAAAAATTATTTATTGGGCTGGAGAGATGGCTCAGCGGTTAAGGCACTTGCCTCCTGCACAGTGCCTAAGGCCCTGGGTTCAATTCCCCAGGACCCACATACACCAGACCCACAAGGTGGTGGCCCTGGTTCTCTCTCTCTCTCTCTCTCTCTCTCTCTCTCTCTCTCTCTCTCCTTGAAAATGAATAAATAAAATATTTAAAAAAAATTATTTATTTAGCCGGGTGTGGTGGCGCACGCCTTTAATCCCAGCACTCGGGAGGCAGAGGTAGGAGGATTGCTGTGAGTTCGAGGCCACCCTGAGACTACATAGTGAATTCCAGGTCAGCCTGGACTAGAGCGAGACCCTACCTCGAAAAACCAAAAAAAAAAAATTATTTGTTTTTTTTTGAGGTAGGATCTCATGGTAGCCCAGGCTGGCCTGTAACTCCCTCTGTAGTCCCCGACTGGCCTTGAACTCACAACCATCCTCCTACCTCTGCCTCCCCAGCGCTGGGATTAAAGATATGCGCCACCATTATTAATTAATTAATTAATTAATTGAGACAAACAGATGACAGAAAAAGAGGCTCCAGTCCTGATCTCTTGCCACGGCAAACAAACTCCAAATGCCACTGTGCATCTGGCTTTACGTGGGTACTGAGGAATTAAACCTGAGCCATCAGGCTTTGCAAGCAAGTGCCTTTAACCACTGAGGCATCTCTACAGCCTGATTTTTCTTTTTTGGAGGGCAGTGGGGGGTTGAGGTAGGGTCTAACTCTAGCCCAGGCTGACCTGGAATTCACTATGTAGTCTGTGTGACTTTGAACTCACAGCGATCTCCTTACCTCATCCTGTGATGGAATTATATTTTATTATGTTATTTATTTTTATTTATGAGAGGAGAGAGAGAGAGAGAGAGAGAGAGAGAGAGAGAGAGAGAGAG
>PVHP010035657.1:0-18353 GCA_004024765.1 Zapus hudsonius
CCTTTGGGCTTCCAAGCAGCGGTGAGCACATGAAAGGGAATCTGTGTCAAGCATGCTGTAGCACCTTGTAGGGTTACAGGCAGCCTATTTTCAGCTCCCAGGACAGATGCTGAAGCTGCCAAAGCACCCGGGGCTTGAGGGTTACATGTCTATATCATGAGAATCAAGAGGCTTCTCAGAGCTTACAAACATTTCAAAAATCTTCCAAAGTGTTATCAGGGACGTCTGTAACTACAGTGGATGTGGCTTTTGGTTAAGTAAAGAGTTTCCAAGACAATACATATTTATTGATATTCAACCACATACCAGGCATAGCTGAAAACAGCTGTTCCTTATGAACTAGTTTCTGTAGTCCAAGGACAGCGGAACTGAAACAGAGGTTCTCCTGGATGACACGCTACCATTTCCATATAGATAGATAGATGATAGATGATAGATAGATAGATCAGGCAATGTCTCCATAATAGATTAAAACTGAATCTATCCAACATTATTTTTTCTCTTCTTCCATTTCCTTTGTTTTAACCAAATGTGTCACCTTCATTTGTTCCTCTGTCTGCATGCTATCCCCTTTTGGAAAAAAAAATATTTCTTCATTTATTTGGTGTGTACGTGTGTGTGCGTGCGTGTGCACGCCAGCCTATTCCCTTTGGAGGATATATATTCTCCCTATTTTCTTATGCATCCATCAAACTGACCCCCACTTCCTTCCAGTCTGTCTTACCTCATCCATCCAGATGGGACCCAATTTCCCTGACTCTTCCAGGACCCATCTCCTACAATGCTCATGTCTCCCCATATTTTCGGGTGCATTCCTGTTCTCTTATTTTCAATAATTCTCTTTTACCTCACTACGAATTCTATGAGTGAAAAACTACCTCCCTGGGTATGAAGGTACATGTGTGTAATACGAGCACTTGGGACACAGAGACAGGAAGATCAAAAATTCAAGGCCAGCCAGGTGTGGTGGTGCAAGCATTTAACCCCAGTACTTGGTAGGCAATGGTAGATGCAGGGCTTCTTGCGCTGGGCAGTTGGCTGTCTTCTCTATTTGTGTTGGTAGAACTTAGGTCTCCTCAGTATTATCTGCCATATGCAAAATAGAACAGATTCTCCAACCAAGGGTGAGAGCAGCTACCACATCAGCCAGGGCCAGGAGACACTGCTGACGCAGCAATGACATGAATAAGACTCTCGCTGCTAGCTCAACTACCAGCACCAGGGAGATGACGACAGAGACAACAGATAATACGGCTAATCAAAACTCATCAAGCGGAAATCCAGAGACCACAGAAAACTCAACACTAAATCAGACTGCTAACAGGCTCACCATAGCTCAGGATACTTTACAGAAGAGGAGACAAAAAAAAAAAAAAACTGTAAGAGCCACAGAGTGTGTAAGAATATCCTGAGACACAGTCTCCCACACGTAAAGAAGCCCTCATGACCCACAGAGGAGGGCCATCAGGGGAATCTGGGGGTGAGGGGATCAAGAGTTTAATCTGTTATAAAATAAACTGGGTATGGTGGCTCATGCCTTTAATCCCAGCACTTGGGAGGCAGAGGTAAAAGGATCACTGTGAGTCCAAGGCCAGCCTGGGACTACATAGAGTTCCAGGTCAGACTCGGCTAGAGTGAGACCCTACTTCAAAAATAAATAAATAAAACAAATAAATTTTAAAATACATTTAAAAAGAAAGATAATATAAACTTTTTAGTTCATTTGTACAACAGGGCTTTTCTAAGCATGCTCTGTTACATATACTTCTGCAAACAACTTCATGCATCTCCTGTCTCATCAGCACCTTAAATCTCCCCACAGGGTGTACATTTCAGAATTACAATGAGCCTCTGGGTACCTGGAGTGGAATGCCTGCATCAGTGGACAGTGGAGGGGGTGGGTAGTGGTCTTCCAGCCTTTCTCTCTGATAGCTTGTTTCCTATGCTAATTTTGTAAAGCTTGCACAAGGCCTTCTGAAGCTCACTCTCCCCACTTCTCTCTTACAGGAATATGTGTCTCTTTGTGTTATTCTCAACATGGGATTTTTTTTCTTACTTATTGTTTTCCTGACATCAGTTAACATCATAATCATTTATGATTACCCATAATTTAGGGTAAACTGCCTTAAACCTTTATGGAACACAGTTAACATAAATAGATTTTTTAAAAATAGGGCTAAACAGATGCCTCAGCAGTTAAGCACTTGCCTGCAAAGCTCAATAACCCAGGTTCGACTCCCCAGTACCCACATAAAAATAAATGCACAAAGCGGCACATGCATCTGGAGCTTGTTTGCAACAGCTGGAGGCCCTGGCATACCAATTCTCTCTGTCTCTATTTTCTCTATCACTCTCTGCTTGCAAATAAAGAAATAATGTTGAAACAAGAAAAGAAAAGCACATGGACACAGAAAGGAGAAAGTAATGGCAAGAGAGACAAAGAAAGTTATGCTCATAAGCCAAGTAATGCTGTACAGTCCCCAGTGGGGGGTATTTTTAAAGTCCCCACAGTTTTTATCAATTCCAGCACTATTCAGACAGCCCCTCATAGTCAGCAGAGACAGGAGGATTGCGTGAATTACTGGTCAGCCAGTCTAACGGAAAAATAGAGTGAGCTCCAGCTTCAGTAGAGGACCTGTGTCAACGAAGTAGGGGGGAAGGATGGATGAGGATTCCTGACGTCATCCTCTGGTCTCCTGTGCATTCAAATGGGGCACCGTGCATCCACATACCCCCCATGTGCACACACACCTCACATGTTATGCACACACCAAAAAAAGAAAAAGAAAAGACTGTGAGCCAGTGGTTAACCCCGTGTACAGACAAGTTTACTGTGGTGATTTTGAAACCGAGCACTAAAACTCTACAAGTGGCAAAGCTGCATAACCACTTAAGACTCAAGTGCTCAACAACTCACTCTATTTTCTGTTTTTGTCTTATGTTTTAATTTAATCTATTTATTTGCATGTGTGTGTATAAGCATGGCAGAGCCTCTTGCCACAGGAAATGAACAGAAGACACGCGTGTCACTTTTTGCATCTGGCTTATGAAGGTGGCTTGGGAATTGAACAGGGATTGGAAGGCCCTGCAAGCAAGCACCACTGACCACAGCATCTCTTTGATAGTCCCCTTGGTTCATATGAAACAGGGTCTCCTATAGCCCAGGATGGCCTCAAATTCACTATGCAGCTGAGGATGACCTTAAACTCCACCTTGTAAGTGTTACATTACAGATAGGCATGACCATGCCTAGCTAAGACTCTCTCTTGAAATGGCACATTCACTTTTCCTGTTATTGTTCTGTAGTAGGGACAGAACACAGCACCTGCCACATGCTAGGCAAGTGTTCAACTACTGAACCAGACCCTCAGCCCTTTGTCTGTCATCGATTTTTTAAATTTATTTGCCTGCATGCATGTATGTTTGTGTGTGTGTGTATGCATGCATAGGTCTCTTTCTGCTACAAATGGACAGCAAACACTTGCACCACGTCTTTTGTCTGGCATTATGTGGGTTTCTGTGGAACTGAACTTAGGTTGGCAGGCTTTGAATCAATTGCCTTTAACAATTGAGCCATCTTCCCAGCCCCTTTATTTTGAGACAGATTCTCACTAAGTTACCTCCACTGGCCTTAAAGTCACTCTAAAGTCCAGGCAGGGCTTGAACTTGGTATCTTCCTGCCTCAGTTTCCTGAGTAGCTAAGATCACATGCCTGAGCCAACAAGCCTGACAATATTCAATCCCATGAGAATATTTCTAAAGCCATGTATACTAGCACACACTTGTATTCCTAGCACTTGGGAAGTGAAGGCTGGAAGGATCCAGAATTCAAAGTCATCTTCAGTTACATAGCAAGTTCAAAACCAGACTGGGCTACAGGAAGCTTTGTCCCAAATAATAAAACAAACAAAAAGAATATTCCCTCATGGCTGTATTGGCTATATCAATGGTTGTGTCTGTAAGGTTTTGTTCTTCGTATTTACATCTTTCCTGGGTTCTCTCTTTTTTTTAAGGTATCCCAAATATCTCATTTTCTGTGTAACTCCCTATTAGGTGGTGGTGGGTGATCAGGTATTCATTTCTGTTGGTGATCATATAAAGAATCTAAAAACATACCAAACTCTATTTAGAGCCCCAAGAATGCCTAGCATGGCTCTGAACACCTGTGGCACTTTTGAATTTGAGCACTTATGAAGCCAAAGACAGCGTCGTCTAAAGATAGCTGTAAAGATCTCATCTCCTGACAGCTGACATTTGAACTGGAGTGGCACTTGGCACCAGCTAAAAAGACACACTCCATTAATTAGGCTAGCAGGGGCAAAGGAGGGGAGCGGTGCAGGACTCTTGGAGGGGATTATTGAGACTCTGGAGGGGCTTGAGAAGCTTTTCTAATCAAACATCGCCCAGCACTGCACCTGCCTCCCTCCCGTACCTTTTTATATTTGTTTTATTGCATGTGAGATGCTGGCATACAAAGGCAGCATGACAAACTTATTCTCTGCACCCAGAAGTACGCGCTCCTGATGTTCTGAGAACTGGTAGCTGTCATGGCTTCTCAATGAGGTCCAAGCATCTCTTCGGCAGTATCTGCTCCTTGGAGACTCCTATATACATCACACTTTGTGATAAGCGCAATAAAATGTAGTGAATGTATAATGAAATAATAGGTACAGCTGAAGGATGAAATAATGTTAAGTATAAGTAAATGTCAAGGTTAAGTATAAATGTTATGGTTAAAATTTATAAGTGTTTTTAGAAAGTATTTTAGTTTTGAATGTGTGGTAAAGCACCCAAGGTTTTTGCTGGTCAGTACCAATAAGGTACATCAGTGACATCAACAAAAGCTAATAAAAAGTATATAAGCTGATTTCTTACCTCCCCCCCACAAAAAAACAGATCAGAGATGGGCTCATTGGGTATAGTGCCCTGTCCCCTGGGGCAAGAGTCTGCAGCTGTCTCTTTGCTCTCTCCGAAATGGAGTGGCACCCATCCACTTCCAGTCAGGCCCTGGCTGCGGAGGGGACGAAGGAGACTGGTCAGGTCAGGAATATGGGGAGCTTGTGGGGAATGTGCCTGTGCCTTGTATAATAAACCAGACCTTTTGTCAATGCCAACTCCTGTCAATTTGTCTGCTGGTGATATCTAGAGCTGTTTGTTTCTCCCCGAAACTTAGACGACCCTGCAAATCAGTACACTTTGATGAGAACTGTAATTTTTCCACTGATTATGCAAGGAAGTTTGGGGACTGAGAACTTGCTTCAATGGTAACTCGGGTCTCCAATTTCCCTGTCTTCAGGGAGAAGTGGAGGATCAAAGTGGGAAAAGTCCCGAATGTGGGTTGTTAAGACTAAAACAGGGCTGGAGAGATGGCTCAGCAGTTAAAGCACTTGCCTGCAAAGCATAACAACCTGTAGTATCCTCAGAAAGCCAGATGCACAAAGTGGAGCATCCATCTGGAGTTCGTTTTCAGTGGCTGAAGGCCCTGGCCAGTCCACTATCTGTCTCTCTGTAGTCCACACTGGCCTGGACTCACTATGTAGCCCAGGCTGACATCGAAGTAGCAGCAAGCCTCTTGCCTTAATTTACCGAGTGCTGGAATTACAGGCTACACTATAATGCAAACGGAATTTGTGTTGGCTCATATGTATTTCTACCTCTCTTTTTGTGGTACTAAAGAGATTAAACCTAGGGCTTCATACATGCTAGGCAAATGGCTCCACCCAGAGCTAGATCCACAATTCAGTGTTTAATTTTTAATCTTGCAATAGAATATATGTTACTTAAGCTGTCCTTGAATTCACTCTGTAGTCTAAGCAGGGCTTGAACTCGGCTGGCCAGTCACTGGGATTACAGCCTGGGACACCAGGTCCAGCTTCAAATGTATTTCATTATACTGTAGCTCTTAGATCACTGAAAACTACTTCATTTGCCCAATCGGAATATCAGCACATTTGCTGAGCGTACACAAAGTCCTGTGTTCCATGCCCAGCACAGAGTAAACTAGGTATGTGGAGTACACCTGTCCAAGCACTGAGGGAGTGTAAGTAGGAAGATCAGAAGTTCAAAGCCAGCTTGGCTAGATGAGACTTTATATAAGCAAACAAAGGAAGCAAAGGAAGGGAGGAAAGGAAGGAGAAAAAAGAAAGAGAGAGAGAATATGAATAATCACCCACATTCCTCTTAGCTAGTAGGGTGAAGCTCAATAGAGGATGGACAGGATCTGCAGAATGATGTAAACATAGGCACTATTTAAATGTTAGCTTCTGTTCACAAGCATGTTACACAGACTTTCAAAATATAAGGATGAAGGAAATAATGGTATTTCCTTACATTTCCCCCTCCCTAAGCAGGTATGTGAATCTACAAACCAAAGGCTAATAAATAGCATGACCTCTCCTTTTCTCAGAAAGCATTTGTGCTAATTATAATAATTGCTGTAAATCCATGAAGTTGAAATGATGATATACTTTAAATGCAAAAACATTAATGTTTGTGTATCCTTTTCCCCGTGGTCATATCATCAGCTGTCTCTAAAGGGAAGTTGGTTTGTACTGAATATTTAACAACTCCAACAACACATTAATGGGACAGACTATAATATAAAAGACCAAAGCATATTCAGAGGTTCATGAGAGAATTGTGTGTCGTTGTCCATATATAGACATAAAATTGCAGGCAAGCAAATGAAATAAATTAAATAAAAACACTTTGTCCTTACTCCCAATGTGAATTGCAAAGCACAGAAGTTCAAGTCCTGAAACTCCTAATTTCAAAGGAAGAAATGGGAGAATTCAATTTTACTGCTCAAAAACTAAATACAATTTCACTTTCCTCTAGGAATCAACCAATAATCATCTATTAATACTTTTTCTCTTTCCCAGAACAGTGTAGATGGCATTAAAACTGCAAAAATTAATAATATTCAGTCATCTATATGACAAGTGTTGTTAGAAGTCCAACATTTTTGCTTCTTCTCTAGTGCCTGGATGAAAGGCCAGAACCACCAGGACTAGCTTTCATGTTTCTTCAAATAAGTGTTTCCTTTGATATACACTGTATTGTAATCTCCATGAAAGTCCCATTCCTTGGACTCTCAGACATCTTAACTAATTTTTGCTCTCCTCTATTAATAAAAGCATTTATATACTAACTAAAACAGTCATGTCATACTCAAGGAGGTAGATGCCTTTTTAAGAACTGTTAGAAGCCAAGCACAGTGATTCACACCTATAATCCTAGCAGTAGGGAAACTGAGGCAGGAGGATCACTGTGAGTGCAAGGCCACCTTGGCTACACTGTGCATTCTAAGACATCCTAACTATTGGAACTCAAAAACAAAACAACCACTATGATAACTTCAATAGTAGCTGTCGTGGTTTGAATTAGGAGACCCCCATAAACACACGTGTTCTGAACTCTTGATTTCCAGTTGATGGCAATTTGGAAATTGGATCCTTACTGGTATAAGTGTGTTGTTGGGGGTGGGTAATACAGCCAGCTTCCCCTTGCCAGTGTTTGGCACATTCCTGCTGCTGTTGTCCACCTGATGTTGGTCAGGAGGTGATGTCCACCCTCTGCTCATGCCATCATTTTCCCTGCCATAATGGAGCTTCCCCTTGAGCCTATAAGCCAAATAAACCCTTTCCTCCATCAGCTGTTTTTGGTTGGCTGCTTTGTGCCCACATCAAGAAGGTAAGTGCAATAGCAGTATTTCCCTTCAGGTAAGGCACCAATAACGACTGCAAGAATTTCCACAAATGATGATGATTAGATTACATTTTCACATCACAAATTAGATTCTCTGACTCTTACAATCTCCATTAGTAGAACCTCATGAGGAAGAGACTGAGAAACAGTATGGTGGTACACGCCTGTGATCCTGATGCTTGAGAGGCTGAGGCAAGAGGATCACAAGTTCAAGGACAGCCTGAGCCACCTAGAAAGACTCGCAAAGAAAATGGAAAAGGAGAAGGAGATGACTGAGCTCTGGCCATTAGAAGTTTTCTGTGGCAGAGGCTAAAGTTCTGAAGGAGAACCGGTGAGGTAGAAGAATGAGAAGGTCTAGGAAGATGTGTGTGTGTGTGTGTGTGTGCTGTGTGTGTGTAAGTGTATACATGCTCATGTGTGTGATTGCATTTGTGTGCACAGGTGCACATGTGTGCAGATGTACGTGGAGGTCAGAGGTCAACATCAGGTATCTTCCTGAATTTCCACGTTATTTTTTGAGACAGAGTCTCTCATTGAGCCTGGAGTTCACAGATTCAGCTAGAATAGCTAGCCAGCCAGCCCCAGGGACCCTACTGTCTCTGTCTCCCCAGGGCTGGGAAGACAGACAGGTGTGTGTCACCACATCTGACTTTTACATGGCTGTCAGAGCTCTGCATTCAGGTCCTTATGCTTCTGTACAAGTGCTTTACCCCAGAGCCATTTTCCCAACCTGGAAGAGGAGATCTTTACAAGATGACTACTTCCCCCTCAGCATTCCTCAGAATTCTGGCTTCAAGTGGGAAATCTGAGAATACTAATGGCATAGGAACAAGATAGAACTGAAATGTCCAGAAATCTCCAAGTCCAAACAGATTTCAAAATTTTCCCTGAATAAACATTCCTTCAGAAGTGCTGACAAATAGCCAAGCCAACTTCCTCTTCTCTGTGTTCCCCTTAAGGAAAACAAATTATCGGGCAGTAAAATAGCTATCTCAAATACAGCTAGCAGGAAGACAATGGAGGATGCCCTCTGGTCCGTTATGAAACATGTAAGTTTTCAAGTTGGTTTGTCCCATGATAAACAAAATGACAATAAACCTGATGAGCTGGAAGAGTGGTTTCTAAGGAATGCTTGTTCCTAACCACTACTCCTTCCCTGCAAAGATGCAGTAGTAATTACAATGAAGCCTGACTAACCAGGACTCGGGTCTCCTTGGCTTGAAGAACTGTCGATGAAAAGTCAGCAAATGGTGAACGTGTGGACAAGTGTGTTGGCTCTGAGCCCCACTTCTTCCATTTCACGGGTGCTTCTGGATGGTTTCACTGGAGCTTCGTTCTTTTGTAGTAAACACGGCACACACACACACACACACACACACACACACACACACACACACACACACACACACAAAGTCATGCTTTGCACATGACAGACTGTTGTCAGTACTTGAGTACAAAGGATTGCTGTGTGAAGACGTGTGCCAATTTAAAAAAGGGGGAGAAGCGAGGGCTGGGGTAAAAGGCTTGCCAGCATGCATTAGGTTTAATCCCCAGCATCCTCCCTAAAAAATAAATGAATAAAAAATAAAAGGCTATAAGTCAGTGTTATCTGAGAATAGCAACACTTACACTTGGATTTATTCCCATTAGTTATGTTTATGACAAGAGACAGTTACAAAGTCAGTCCTAGAGTCTTCTCCAAGGGTCATGCAATGTGCAATCAAGTCTAAGCTTGACTCATTAACAAGAAAGAAGAAAACGACCCCTTGGTATCAAAGGTTATCACTAATTTCTAATTTCTAGAGAGGGAAAGGAAAAAATTAAAATGTGTTGTAATGGATGAACTTAAAGACCTTTTTTCAGGACATTTTGCAAAATTTCCAGAAAGTCTGCACCTTAATTATTTCTTCGCTTATGCACAGCAGCTTTGCTTACACAGGGAGACAGCTGACAGCTTTGACAGTCTCTCTTCTGGGCTGGAGGTGTTTTTTGGAAAGACATCAAAATTCAGGGCTGGGGTTGAGCAACAGCACTCCACGGAGAAGATCAGCAGTCAGAGAAGCTGCTTTATTTTACAGAAGGCAGAGAAAATGGAAGAGAACCAAGATCCATTGATAAAACCTAAGAAGATAGCCGACTCCCCACCACGAGGTGTGCCACCTCTACCACATCTGCCAGGCCCCAGGAGAAATTGCAGAGGAAGCAGTGACATGAACACTGCTCTTACTGTTAGCCTGACAACCAGCTCCACAGTGATGGTGACAGGCATGGTGATCAATCAAAACCCACCAAAGCAGAAATCCAGAGGCTACAGAGAACACTAAATCAGACTTCAGCAAGCCTGCCCCTGCCATGGCTCAGGGAACGTGTGGAAAAGGGGACTGAGGCCTGCATGACCCCACAGTGAATACTATAACCCAATTGGGAAATGGGAGCAGGGATCTATTACCTGTTTTAATAGACATATAATAAAATTGAAAAATAATGATAAATATTTGAATAATAAATAATTTCAGGAATACAAAAATCATTCCTTGCAACTTGAATTTAAGCCAAGGTTTAATTATTTGGTGAGGGTTTTATTCTACTCCTATTTGGAAGAAGGTATTGGAATTGTTGTTTTTTTTTTTGGGGGGGGGGACAGTTCTTGCTACATAGCCCAGTCTGGCTTCAAACTTGTGGCAATTCTTCTGCCTCGGGTGCTTACATGCAGGGATTACAGCATGCACCACCATGTCCAGCTTATTTTATTTCTCTTTCTGAGCACATCCGAATACTCTACTTTTCAGGGCTGGTGGTAATAGGAATTAATAGGAAGGCAGCCCCCACTCTGTAGACAGTTAGTCAGCCACACAGGCCCAAACAAGTAATGAAATCTACATGCCCTGACAAAGCTGGTTGTCAGTTACCACAAGACAGAAATTTTATAATGAACTCTGTTCAATCAGTGATAAACCCAAAGAACAAACAAGGAGTTTAGGGGCTGGAATCTCAAAGGGCCCTAAATCATCCAGATGTCTGCTTCAAATCAGTCTGCTTTTTTTTTTTTTTTCTTCCTCTTCCTCAGGCCCTTGGCAGGCTTTTTCTGAATCAGTGTCCTTCCATACAATCCTCCATATACATTTAAATTAACCAGCCGGGCTCAAACCAACTATGAGCAGGAACCAATCAGACACATTCTTAAGATAAAAACCCTTGGTCCAGAGTTCTCTTTAGCAATTCTTCTGGGACCCTCCCTGCTGCAGGGAGCTGTTACCTTACTTTCACGTCTGCTTGGCCTTTTGCTTTCCTCATTCACCATGCACTACTGAACCAGGTTTCACACAGTGCTAAGGCTCGAACCCAGGGTTTCTTGCATCCTAGGCACTCTACCAGCTACAGAAAAGGTCTCATGAGTTCAAACTCCTGATCCTCCTGCCTCTACTTAACTAGTATAGGATTACAGGGATGTACCGCCATGCTAGCCTATATTGAATTATCAACATATGAACTTCATGAATATTTATTGTGTATCCACGAGTTAAAGTTATTATACAAACAGTATTCATATACTGTTGTATCTACATATACAAGAGATTCATATAATATGTGATACCTGTCATTCTCCACCCAGTCACCCCAGTAATTCCTATTTTTCTGAACACACTCCTCTATGAATTTAATTTTGCTAATTAGGGTTTCTAGTTAAATATCTGAATCAGAAATCTGTAGGTAAAAGAATCATGGGGAGACTGGAGCACAGTAAACATGAAGCCATCAGTCTAGTCTGAGGATTATGGGGGACAGATTGAGCTGTGCTCAGCTGCTACCTCCCTTCTCCTCTGCACCCTCTTCTCCAAGCACAGACCTTGGCATTTGTCTCTCTCTTTTTTTTTTTTTTCTGTTACAAAGGATTGCACCCTGGTGAAGGCTGGCATCCAAAAACTGGAAATACAAAAGGTCATCTCGACCCACACTCCAGAGAGTGGTTTAGGCCTCACTTCTCCTTCCCTACAATGGTTTTTTGTTTGTGTTATTTTTGAGGCAGGATCTCACTGTAGCCCAGGCTGACCTTTTGGAAATCATTCTGTAGCCCCAGGCTGGTCTTGAACTCACAGCGATCCTCCTGCCTCAGCCTTCAAAATGCTGAAATCAAAGCATGTGCCACCATGCCCGATCCCTACAATGTGTTTCAAATACACTAAAAAAGTTGCCTGTGGTCACCACATCCAAGCCAGCTCAAGTTCACAGCTCAAGTTGCCCCTGTTACTATCACTATGGGAACAGCTGACCGCTCAAGTATTTCAGGTCCCACTGAGCGCTGCCCCAACCCCTCCATTTCCACTCTGTCCTGAAGGATGGACAAAAACAGTCACTGCCATAGGGTTCCAGGACTAGCTAAAGGTCTCAAATCTGTTTTTTGTTTGGTTTTTTTTCTGGTACTAAGGATTGAACTCAGGGCCTTATGTATGCTAGGTGAGCATTCTACCACGGAGCTGTACCCCCAGCCCATGCAGCTGATTAAAAATAGTATATACAAAATCAACTACATAGGAGTATATAATTCCACAAACCTTGATTGAGCACTTCCTAGGTGTCTTCCATTTGCATGATGTTTTTGCATGCTACAAAGTACTTTTGCATGCTCTCCCACATGGAAGAAAGGAAGCTTGAATAGTGCCCAGCTTTAATTGTGCCAGGGTTGGGCTTCCTGCTCTCAAATCCAAACTGTGAGGGGTAAAAGACACAGGAAAAGGGTCTATCTGGTATGTTTTGAAAATCTCTGATCCAAAAGCAATTAAACACTCTACGACTGGCTCTGTGCACGTGAGGCTGGAAAGAAAGACGGGGAAATTGAAGGGAAGAGAAAAGAGCTGCTCACTGTGGAGTCTAGTTGAAGTCTCTCGTTGGCTTGGTCAAGCATTCCAGCACAGTAAATGGAATTTGCTACAAAGATAGCCTGCATGCTGGTATTCACTGTGGAAGGGCTCTCAGTGGAATGGGGGCAGGGAGGAGGATAAGATGGCACCTATTCATGATTTGTCCATACAAAGTTTCTACATAACAATAATCATAGCAATTATAAAAGTGCCTACATGAAGACAATAGTTCTTTATTAGAAAGAATGCTAAATGAACCAGGCTTAAGGCCTGAGAATGTATGACCTTGGAAGATGACCTTACTCCTTTCCCAGACATAACCCTAGAATTTTCTGGGAACCACACAAACAAGACTATAAAATTTTGTTTACAATAAAAATATCTTAAGTTTCTGTGCAAATGGGTGACCTCGAGTGTTACCTTATCAGCTGTAGCCCCATCCCTGGCAAACCAGAAACCACCCTTGGATGTCATTTAAGTTGTGTGGCAATCCTCTGAACCCACTGCCATCACATACATGGTAACCGTAAAGACCCTCTTGAGAAAGCCAGTTGTCATGGTTTGATCCAGGTGTTCCCCACAAACAAATGAATGTGTTCTGATAGATCGATCCTCAGCTGATGGCAATTCGGGAATTAGAACCTCACTAGAGCTGTGTTGTTGGGGCAGGCTTATGGGGTTATAAGCCAGCTTCCCCTTGCCAGTATTTGGCACACCTTCCTGCTGCTGTTTCCAGTGCTGTGGCAGAGGTGATGTCCAGCCCTCTGCTCATGCCATTGTTTTCCCTTCCAGGATGGAGTCTCCCCTCGAGTCCATAAGCCTAATAAACCCATTCCGCCACAAGCCTCTTTTGTTTGGGTTCTTTCTGCGCAGCAACTAGAAAGCTGACCACAACACTAGTCCTCTGGGTATATACCACCCTTTCCCAATACCACTCCTGTGAACTGTCCCGCCCATCACTCAGCGCAGTAGACACCAGTGAGGAGCTCATGCTCCTGTCAGCCACTCTAATGAAACTCATTGGGTCACAAAAAGAAATAGAGAGAGGGAGAGAGAGCAGGAAGATAGAAGAAAAAGAAAAAACTGGAGAGATAGCTCAGTGGCTAAGGCACTTGCCTGCAAAGCAGAAGGACCCGAGTTTGATTCTCCAGTACCCATGTAAAGCCAGATGCACAAGGTGGTACATGTGCCTGGAGTTTGCTTGCAGAAACTAGAGATCCTGGTGTACCCATTCTCTCTCTCTCTCTCTCTCTCTCTCTCTCTCTCTCTCTCTCTCTCTCTCTCTCTCTCTCTCTCTGCTTGCAATTAATTTAAGATAAAGCAGAAGGGAGTGCTTGGGAAGGGGGAGGTAAGAAAGGATGGGGTGGTGGGCAAATAGAAAGGAAATACTATGTGTATGTATGAAACATGATCGTGAAACCTGTTATTATGAATAATATGCATACTATGCTAATAAAACTTTTTTTAAATCTCTTCTTAATAAACTCCAACTCTGCTTCATACCAACTCATTCTTAAATTTTTCTCTGCTGGCAAAGTCAAGAATGTGGCTTTACCTGAGCAGAGAGGCCGGCCACGAGGGGTATGAACACTGTGGCTTGGGTGCCATCCCGCTGACGACACAGGTGACGTCTACACAGGCTGTCATCTCCGGACTACAGAACACCATCTTTACTATTTATTGTACTTTGACTGGTTTTGGGGTTTTTTGTTGTTTTGTTTTTGTGTCTGTTGAACACACTAAGTAACAGAGGATGACCTTGAACTCCCAAGCCTCCAGCCTCCACCTGTGGAATGCTGGGATTACAGGTGTGCACCACACCAGGCTCATGTTTGCTATTTAGAAAAATAACTTCCTCCAGTTATCAGCTTCCAGTGGCAGCTGATGGGGATAGTTTATGGGGTTCTCTTCTGTTAATTGGTCCAGGAGAGGTAAGCTTTAAGATTTATGGCCGTCCGAAGGGGTTTTTCCTCACAGGCATGTGCAACCTGTGGCTAAGGGGGCTATGATGCAGCCCAACACAAATCACAAACTTACTTAAAATATTGAGAATTTTCTTTGTAATTCAGTTGCGTGGTTTACAAGCATGAACTTTGTGACAACATCATGTTGCAATGTCAAAAGTTGGGACATGTCTGCAAATCTAAGGAATTCTAGAAGTTTCTAAGGGAGCTGAGAGTTCCTCACATTCCAAGTTCACTAAAATGATTTCTCCTGTTCCTATCCTGTGTGCTCTAATTCCTAATTCTCTTCTTTGGGTTTTCTTAGTTTGGTCTTTGGTTCTACCTATTTACACACTGCATTTAGGAAAGCAAGACTGGTTGGTGTTGGTGGCAGACTATGACCCAGGACTTGGGAGGCTGAGTCAGCCTGTGCTACATGGTAAGAGCCTATCTCAAAAATGGTTCAGCACTCATGGGAGCGTGCTGGCAAGGCCTGGCAGCCCAGGGTCAATTCCCCAGCAGCCACACTGTAGTGGTGTGCCCCATAAACTTAATGTGCTCTGAATGATTGATATCCAGCTGACGGCAGTTCGGGAATTAGAACCTCACTGGAGCTGTGTTGTTGGGGGCGGGTTTATGGGAGTTATAAACCAGCTTCCACTTGCCAGTGTTTGGCACACCTTCCTGCCGCTATTTGCAGTGCTGTGGCGGAGGTGATGTCCACCCCTCTGTTCATGCCATCATTTTCCCTGCCATCATGGAGTTTCCCCTTGGGTCTGTAAGCCAACATAAACCCTTTCCTCCTAAGCTGCTTTTGGTTGGATTCTTTGTCACAAAAACGAGAAAGCTGACTACATTCATCTGGAGTTTGGCTGCAGTGGTCTAGTGTTCCATTTGTCTCTCTCTCTCTCTCCTCTCTCTCTCTCTCCTCTCTCCTCTCTCTCTCTTTCTCTCTCCCTCTCCTTGCAAATCAATAAATATTTTTAAAGAAATAAACTTAGGAGAGCAACTCAATATTTAGTGATCACCTTCTTTCTGAAAGAGGCAACAGAGCGTTTGAGAAGACAGTCTGTTATAGTAAAATATACACCTACATGAATGAAAGACCTGCAATTTGCTGCACCTTGGCTGACACTAATCGCCTAGTAAACTGTTCAGAGGGAACAAGCCTTTAGTGACTGGATAAGACTGCAATTAGCATATTTGCTCCAGATAGAGGAGAAACAAGTACAACACAGGCATTCCTCGAAGCCATCTCCACCCCATCCCAAGCACAGGAATGGCAAAACTAAACTGGTGGCAATTTGTCTTCCCATTAAAGTGCTTACAGATTCAGAACACATGGGTCCAAATTAGGTTGGCAAGGAGGAACCAGTTTAAAACTTAGTGGAGAAAAGGAAGAATTCTGTCTTGTCAAAACACCAACACTTCTCGGAATAAATTAGATTTTCCCCAACAGAATGGAAAAACCACTTGTCTTTTTGTTTTCAAAAGTTGCTACACTAGAATGTGACAGTCTCATGCACACGGCTGCTTTAAATGTGCTTTAGGACTATATTTTTAACTCTCTAAATCACTAGCTGGGGACAGCATTTAACTTTGCAGCCTGACACTTAGCATATAAGGGCAGGTGCTCTCGATTTCAGCTTCCAGGCTGAGTAACCAACAGACAAGTAGTTTAAATGTTCAGTTTTCTTATCTGTAAAATGAGGGCAATAAGAGTACCTACAACACAGAGTAACTATGAGCATTAGAAACACACATATAGGCCAGGCATGGTGACTCTCACCTGTAAGCCCAACACTTGGGAGGCTAAGATAGGACTGTCAACCAGGGCTACACGAGAGATCTTGTCTCAAAAAGGTTACCAGGGAGATGGATTCGTGGATATGGTGGTTCTGCACAAACATGAGGACCTGAGTTCAGGTCACCAGCACCCAACATAAAAGCTGGGCATGTTTAATCCTAGCAGCTGGGGAGTGGAGACAGACAGGTCCCTAGCGTTGGCTGGCCAGGTAGTCCAGTCCATGTTTATAGGTAGGTTTGTAACCTACCCCCGGTCCTGTAGGGGAGCAGAGACTAAAGAACACAAATAAATACATACATACATACATACATACATTTTGTCATCCATCACTATATTGCCTCACCCAAATGCATTTATTGTAACAGCTTTACTGAAATATAATTAAAATACCAATCCATTTGCTCATTTACTGTATACAATGTAGTGGGTTTCAGTATGTCCATAGAGTTTTACAACCACCACTACAATCAAGTTCAGATCATTTCATTGCACCTATGCTAGCCGGGCATGGTGGTGCACGCTTTTAATCCCAGCACTTGGGAGGCAGAGGTAGGAGGATCACTGTGAGTTCAAGGCCACTCTGAGACTACCTAGTGAATTCCAGGTCAGCCTGGGCTAGAGTGAGACCCTACCACAAAAACCAAAAAAAGAAAGAAAGAAAGAAAAAGAAACTCCATGCTTATTTCCAGTCACTTTCCACTCCCCTACTGCCCCTGGCAACTGTCTATCTACTTTCTGTCTTTATAAATTTCTGCCTACTCTGGACATTTAATATAAATGGACTCATATGAGATTTGCGCTATTGAATTTTTTGCTGTTTCTGGAGTGTGGACAGGGCCTCATTCTAGAGCCCAGGGTGGCCTTGAGCCTGAAACAATTCTCTTGTCTCAACTTCCCCAATAATTGTCTTTCGCTATCTGTTTTCTTTCTTTTAACATATTTTCAAAGTTCATCCATGTTGTAACAGGAATCTGTATTGATTCCTTTTTTATTGATAACTAATATTCCATGGTATAGATAAACTATATATATATATTTATATATAATATTTTATTTGAGAGAGAGAGAGTCTGAGAGAGAGAGAGAGAGAGAGAGAGAGAGAGAGAGAGCGAATGGGCACACCAGGGCCTCTAGCCACTGCAAACCAACTCCAGATGTATGAGCTACCTTGTGCATATGGGTTTACGTGGGTACTGCAAAATCCAACCCCAGTTGTTAGGCTTTGCAGGCAAACACCTTAACCACTAAGGCATCTCTCTAGTCCTGATAAACTATATTTTGCCCATATATTAATCAGCTGATGAGCATTCAAGTTGGGTGGTGGGGTTTTGTTTGTTTGTTGTTTGTAGGCAAGGTCTCATTCTGTAGCCTAGGCTGGCTCACACTCAACAGTGATCCTCCTAACTTAGCCTCCCAAAAGCTAAAACTGCTGGGCGTGGTACCCACACCTTTGATCCCAGCTCTCAGGAAGCAGTAGAAGGATCACTGTGAGTTCAAGACTAAACCTGGGACTAAAGAGAGAGTTCCAGATCAGCCTGGGCCAGAGTGAGACAAATTACAAGAGTGATCCACCATGTCTAGGTCCAAATGCATGTGGGCATTTGGAGTGGGAGGAGTTGAGGTAGGGTCTTGCTCCAGCCCAGGCTGACCTGGACTTCAGTACGTAGTCTCATGGTGGCCTTGAGCTCATATTGATCCTCCTACCTCTGCCTTCAGAGTGCAGGGATTAAAGGCATGCCCCACCACACCCGGCTCCAAATGCACTTTTAAAAAACATTTATTTATTGTGAGAGCCGTGGTGGGGGAGACGGTCCAGAGGCATAGCACCCATCAGTAACAACTCACTTGGGCCAGGAAGACCGGGATGAGTACTAAGATATATAGGATCCCTTGCCACAAGGACTAATACAGACAGCCCACGAAGGAGGATATACAACTGATCAGGGATGGGGAGGGGGGGAATTGGGGAAGTCGGGATAACAACGCATGGTTTGCCCACTAAATAATGTAACTCATTATGGACAATAAATATTAAAT
>PVHP010035658.1:0-18372 GCA_004024765.1 Zapus hudsonius
AAAAAAAAAAAAAAAAAAAACCCAACATAGAACACCCAACTCTCACACACCTATTATAGGTCCTCTCCAGGCTAAACACCTATAATCCCTGAGTCATTTCTCCAGCAGCATGGTCCCAGATTCCTTTATTACTGAAACTACTCACTCTCTCTGGAAGCATCTGTCAGACCCAGGGACTTGGAGACAGGTTTTGTTACTTAGTACAGACTGACCTCTAACTTGCAAAGATCCTCCAGACTCTGCCTCCTACTGGGACTATACTCGTGTGCTGTTGTGCCATAGCATACCTGGGGCTCCTAATGCTGTAACTTTACTAATGAAACCTAAATTTGTTTTCTTTTTTTGTTGTTTGTTTTTTTTTTTCAAGGTAGGGTCTTACTCTAGCCCAGGCTGATCTGAAATTCACTCAGGCTGGCCTCGAACTCACAGCAATTCTCCTACCTCTGCCTCCTGAGTGCTGGGACTAAAGGCACCACCATGCCCGGCCTTTTTTCATATATATATATGCACAGAGAGAGAGAGAGAGAGAGAGAGAGAGAGAGAGAGAGAGAGAGAGCGAGAGAGCGCGAGAGAGAGCGCGCGCGCGAGAGAGAGCGAGAGAGCGCATCCCAGGGCCTCTAGCCACTGCAAACAAAGTCCATGTGCATGGGCCACTTTGTGCATCTGCTTATGTGGGTACTGGGGAGTTGAACCTGGGTCCTTGGGCTTTGGCAGTAACCACCTTTACCACTACCTCTCCAGCCTTGTTTTTATTCTTTTTTTTTTTTTTTTGGTTTTTCGAGGTAGGGTCTCACTCTAGTCCAGGCTGACCTGGAATTCACTATGTAGTCTCAGGGTGGCCTTGAACTCATGGTGATCCTCCTACCTCTGCCTCCCGAGTGCTGGGATTAAAGGCGTGCGCCACCACGCCCAGCTTGTTTTTATTCTTAATTTTGCTATTATACCTAAAACAATCACAGAGCTTCAGAATTGGAAGAGACCTTAAGGCAAAATAATTTCTCACCCAGAACACATCTTTCAGAAATGAAATCACTTGAATGCTTAAGGTTTCTGGGTTCCATCCATGGTGATACTGAGTCAATAGGTCTTTTGTTAAAAGGCTTCCCAGATGATTTTAGTGTGTAATTTGTTTAGGAAAGAGCCTCTGTGCATTCATCTGAAACAGACTTACGTAAGACACTTAAATAGGTGCTCTTTCTCTCACTACACCTTAACCTCTGATGTGGCAGGAAACCTATCACCAGGATATGAAAATCCTTCCAACCCTCACTATGTGATCCTTAATTTTTGGTTATATGACATCTGGTACCTATTTGTACTTCAAAATAGAATGTGATCAGAAAAATCAATTACCTATGTAACACAAAGATATATTTGCCTTAGAGTCTTTTTTTTTTTTTTGAGGTAGGGTCTTGCTCTAGCCCAGACTGGATTTCGATATGTCTTCTCAGGGTGGCTGTTGTTTTCAAGGTAGGTTCTCACTCTGGCTCAGGTTGAACCAGAACTCAATCTGTAGCCCCAGGCTGGCCTCAAACTCACAGTGATCCTCATACCCGACTCCAAAGGTTTGGAATCTGGCACAGTTCTTTTTTTAAAAAAAAAAAAAATCTAAGAAATAAGAATTTAAAATATACTATGTCATGAGCTGGGGAGATGGCTCAGCACTTAAAGCCTGACACCCAGAGTTTGATTCCCCAGCACTCAAGTAAAGCTAGATGCACAAAGTGACACATGCATCTAGAGTCTACAGTAGTAAGAGGCCCTCTGGATTGCCCATTCCCTCTCTCTTATGCTCTCTCTGCTTGAAAATATATATATTCTTAAAATATGTGTTATTTATACATTGAAGTTGGAAGCCAATAAAATGGATAATTGAGACTAAATTGCTTAGCTTTCATAGTACCCTAGGATGCTGTGCAGACTGATGGGAGAGAAGTCATCAACAGTTTCAGTCAGTGATAGCCCTTACATTCTTCCAAACCAACCAGCCAGGCAAGATGTATCCACTGGTGTTGGGTGTGGGGGGACCAATTTCTCTTTCATTGGATTTGAGGCCATTCCATGGGAGGCAATTCATGGAAACCTAGTCAAAAGCCTGTGACTGGACAGGTCATAGGCCCTAAGGGAAGTTACTATTGTCACTTGGCTAAATGGCTAAGTTATAACCATCCTTCTAAGGCTCAAATGTGGAAGAGCTTGGGGATAAACAGGAATGCTGTGGAACACTCCCAAACTCACAAGCAACCGTTTCCTGTACAAGATTGGCCCATGAACATTCCACCATGGATGGTAGAGCAGCTCACGAGGTCCATACTCTCCCTGAAGAGCTACAGGGGAAGGAGTCATTTTATTCAGTGGTGTGGCCACTGGTAAACTGCCCATCTGCTAGTAAATAATCCCTGTGGTAGTTGGTTTTTGTTTGTTTGTTTTTTCGAGGTAGCATCTCGCTCTAGCCCAGGCTAACCTGGAATTCACTCTGTAGTCTCAGGGTGGCCATGAACTCATGGCGATCCTCCTACCTCTGCCTCCCGAGTGCTGGGATTAAAGGCGTGCGCCACCACGCCCAGCTCCCTGTGGTAGTTTTAATATAAGGTGAATGAATGACCCAATAGACTCAGGTATTTTATTAAAATTGCGCTTAGAACTTGAGTCTCCAGCCCTGGATGGAGGGGAGGGGAGGATCCTGGAGTCTAGCTCTAAGGTGTATTTGGAGCAGATCTGAATTCTAGTCCAAAGGTGTGGAGAGCAGTTTAGCTCTGGCTGTTCCAGCTTGTGTGGTGTTGGCTGTTAGTGATATCTCTCTGCTTGGATCTTTGAAAGGGAGCTAGCTTCTTCCACCATTGATGGTGTCCCCTGGACCCTGTAAGCCTGAAATGAACCCCCTTCCTCCTATAAACTGTGTCTGGTTGGATGTCCATCCCAGCACCAGGAGCTGATGACAACAGTGGGGGAAAAGCCCTAAGAAAACATCTCCATTCTGAAAGCAGCGTGTCTCAACATGGCAACCTAAGGTGAGGAGAGGCTAGGCAAAGTGGACTTTCTGAGACTTGTGCAGTTCAAGATGTACTGTAGACCAATCAATGAGCTTTAAAAAAAAAGAATTTAAGCAGAAGTATCCAGTGAAAGTGGATAATGTTGTACCCAGAAGTCATAGATTGCCATTAAAAAAATTTCAGTGCCAGGGGTGGGATGCCTTCCAGTGAGCTGTTGGCCAGGGAGGCCTCTGATACCCTAACACATTATAGGTTATTGCCAGAGCTCTTGGTTGCCCAAAGAACTAGAGGTGCCAGACATAGTGCACAGCTTTAATCCCAGCACTTGGGAGGCTTGGTAGGATTGCTGTTTGAGGCCAGCTTGGGTCTACAGGACTAATGTGTGTTCCAGGTCAGGCTGGGCTACAGTGAGACCTTACCTGGAGATGGGGATGAACTAGACGGTAAGACCCTATTGCTGAAGACTCCACATGCTTGGGCTGCAGGTCAGGTCACTGACAAATCAAACTAGAGCTGAGCAGGATGCTGGAAAGAGCTATGCAGCATTCAGTCTTTGGGAGAAGTCTTAACCAGCAGTGGACCCTACAAGCTTTAGAACTGGCCAGCCAGGGGAAACCAATTGCTCTCTGAATTTGAGGGAATTCATACCTGGAATTGAAAACCTAATCAAAGGCCTATTGCTGACTGGGGGAACTACTCCTGTTGTCTGCTAAATGGTCATACCACCAAACTGCCCTCTAAACACTGAAATTCATGCTCTCACTTTTGTTTAAAGAAGCTTCTCTTTTCAGATGGAAATGACCACTGGGATGACACAATGCAGAGGTGGAAGAATGTAAGAGGAAAAACAAAACATGCCTTTAGAACCAGCACTACAGAGTGAATTCCAGGTCAGCCTGAGCTACCTCCAAAAACAAAACAAAACAACAAGAACAAAAAGAGCCAAAGGGAGGGGAGGAGGAGTGCTTACAATGTTGTCATCCAGACACAAAACTGTCTAGATATTCATGACCTCACAGTGGCTGAAGCTGCAGGCATAACAGGAAAAGGATGCCATCAAAACAGAAGAGAGACTAGTTGGAAAGAAGGGATTCAGTGGAGGGGTATTTGGGAGGGGAGAAAGGGGACTACTGGGTGGGGATTACGATCATGGTCTGTATTTCTGGAAGTTGTCAATAAAAAGTTAAGAAGTCACAGAGTACTGTTCATAGGGAAAAAAGATGACATGAACTGTATGAATGAAGGACATAAAGAGAAAAGAAATTCAAGTCCTGATTGTACACTGAAAAGCAAGCGGTAAATATGTAAATCAGAAAACTTATGAACAGCACCGTCATGTTACTGAGAGAACCACTGGCTAAAGAGGTGAATATCACTGCTTTTGGGGAGGAGTACCCTCTCAGCCAACAAACCCAGAGAACTACTTGAGAGCACCTGTCCTCCCCCACCAGGTAACACGTTCTAATCATGTGGCAATGTCGTCTTTCGTGGGCGCTGCAGGCAATAAAGCCCAATACCACTTTCTCAGAATTAACAAATTCTCCAGTCCAGAACAAGAGCTCCCAACTGCTGAAATAACCACAAGCTTATATTAGTCTCACCAGTTATGTTGGTTTCCAGCAAAAGCAGGATAAGAAAAATGAGAGCCCAAGTTTTCTGCATTGGTATGTTTATTAAAAATACAGGCACGTGGTCATGTGCTGACTGCCACAGAACACATCTTCACACATGCACACTCTGCACAGAAGTGAACACTGACAGAAATGACTGCTGAGACAATACTGTTTCAGACATAACTCTTTATAATCACACTTGCTAGAGTAAACTTAGACATTGTTTACAATTATGTCAACACTCACAGAGGCTGAACATCACAGGCATAAAGAAGGGCACTCCATGACCACAGGACATCTTTTTGTACTTCCCAATTGTTTATGTTTTAGCTATGAAGGTCAGTTACCACAGCCCAACTTGTTCTTGCAAGTAGAATTTTCTGTCCATTCAATCACCTTTCTGAGCCAATTCAATTGCCAATAGAAGCCATCACCAGGTTCTTCATGTCCTGCATTAACATATGACTCCCGATCTTCATATACTGTCCAATTTTTTCAAAATAAATGGAGCTGAAAGAAAAACAAACCCCAAGTTAGGTTTTAGCTCTATTAGTATAAACGGGCTCCACACCCATGAGCACACACATGAATGCTCACCCAAACACATGTGCCCACACACATAACAGAAACTGTAATGACAGCTGCACACTTCTGTGCTAAAATACCAATGAATCGTAAATTTCATGGATGTATTACATAATGTGCAAATTATACCCATCTTAAATCCATCAAATGCAAAGGTCACCGAGCAGCAAACATACCAGCAGTTAGGTCAACAAGGTAAAGAGGAGGGAAAAAGTACAACAAAGTTGTAAGAGGCTGTTGAACAAGCTGACTTGAGTGTTTCTACTCCCCTGGGGGGGGAGAACCAGGGCAATCCAGTAAGAGGTCTGTGCCCATGGGAGCCCTCAGCCCCAGAGCTCCAGCCAAGGCCTAACTAACTCAATCTACAATATGACTCCGCTGTACACCTGTACCCGGTCACACACCAGCCAAGCACAGAATTAAAGGGATGCTATATTGAGAATGAGGAGATGGGCCAGTCACTCTTGATACATCAGCAAAATTAGAAAATTGGTTTAAGATGTCTCCCAGCTTATATTCAGTAACCCAGATGCCTTGCATATATGCTTTTTGAAATCAAGCTCTTGTTTGCAAAAGGGACATAAAGAATCACTGGTTCTGAGCTGGAGAGATGGCTCAGTGGTTAAAAGTGCCTGCTTGCAAAGCCTGACGACCCAGGTTCAGTCCTCCAGTACCTATGTCAAGCCAGATGTACAAAGTGGCTTATGCATCTGTTTGTTTGCAGTGAAAGGAAGGCCTTAGCACGCCCATTCTCTCTCTCTTTTTCCTTACAATAACTTTTGTTTTAAATCTTGGGGCTGGAGAGATAGCTCGACAGTTAACGACACAGGTTCAATTCCCCCAAGACTCAGTAAAGATGCACAAAGTGGCGCTTGCATCTGGAGTTCGTTTGCAGTGGCTGGAGGCCCTGGTGCGCTCCACACTCTGTCTCGACTTGCAAATAAGTAATTTTTAAAAAGAAATCTTAGGTTCTGGTCTGGAGAGATGGCTCAGCGGTTGAGGCGCTTGCCCCCAGCACCCGCACAAGGCCAGCCGCACAGAGTGGCGCACGCATCTGGAGTTCGTTTGCAGCAGCTCTCCTTGCAAATAAATATATTTTTAAAAATCTTAGATTCTGATTCCCTCAAAGGCATCCTGTCCACATCAAGCGATGGAGGAGACTCTCTGACAATTAGCCCACTCACTGACGCGCAGCAGGGCCACGTAGAGGAGGAAGTTCCGGATGGAGCAGAGCACGTCGTCGCGCATCTTGCGCTTCATCTCCTCGGGGTCCAGCTTCGGCGCGAGGCCTTCGATCCGGAACATCGCGGCCGTCCTCCCCGCTCGCTCGCTCGCTCGCACGCACGCACGCGGCCCGCTCTCTCCTCCGCCGCGGTCGCTCCGCACCGGAACTCCGCCCGGCCCCACTTCCGGTCCCGCCGCGCCGCGCGACGGGAGCCCGCGAAGGACAATCTGCTTCGGGTTCCTCCGGGCTGTTCTGTGCCTGGTATAGAGTTGGGAGCGCAGCGCTGCGAAGTGGTTCGTGACCGGGCAGCGGGGCTGGGTGCATGAATACTATCCCAAAATAATCATCGCTGGCATTTCTCGCATGTTATAATCTTCATTTCTAGATTAGCAAATGGAAGGACGGAGTTCTTTAAAACAACAGATTGGGGACTGGAGAGATGGCTCAGTGGTTAAGGTGCTTGCCTGCAAAGCCTAACGACACAGGTTCGATTCCCCAGAACCCACGTATAGCCAGATGCACAAAGTGGCATGTTTGAAGCCATGAGAGGCCCTGGTGCACCTGTTCCCTCTTTCTCTGCTTGCAAATAAATAACAAAACTGGGCTGTAGAAATGGTGCTTGCTTGCAAAGCAAAGTCTGGGTTCGATTCCCCAGCACCCGCAGGTGCATAGAAAGTGAGGAATGTATCTGGATTCTCTCTCTTGCTAAAATATATATAAAGGGCTGGAGAGTTGGCTCAGCGTTTAAGGCACTTGCCTCCAGTGCCTAAGACCCCAGGTTCAATTCCCCAGGTCCCACATAAGCCAGACCCACAAGGCGGTGGCCCTGGTGCGCTCTCTCTCTCTCTTTCTCTCTCTCTCTCTCTCTCTCTCTTATCTCTCATCTCTCTGCTTAATAAAAATAAATAAGCAAATAAATAAATATTTAAAAAAAAATAAATATTAAAAAAGAAACCCAACAAATTGCGCAAATGTGCAGCAGGGAGGGGAAGATGTAAACTAGCAATTCACGTATCACTTCAGAGACTCGAACCCAGGGCCTCACACGTTTGGTCTCTAAACGTCCCATAGTTGTATATTGAGTATGTTTGAAATTTTCTATTACAGGTTAAATAGGCAGAAACGATGTCTGACACGATGAGACTAGTAAACGATGGCAGGGCAGAGTTTAGTTCTATCTCTCTCTCTCTCTCTCTCTCTCTCTCTCTCTCTCATCTGTATCTCTGCTTGAAAATGAATAAATAAAAAATATTAAAATAATAATAATAATTTAAACTCCTAATGCTGACCTAATTTAGATAAGCAGGTGCCGTATGGAACCTCCATTTTTTTTCCTCATTAGGATGATGAAAGGTTCCAGTCTAATCTTTAAAGTCACCTATAGCCTAAAATGCTGTATTTCTGTGTTAATCTTTTCTGTTCTTTCCATGCATTGAACTAAAGACAAGGGATTTACTGTGATTTGCCATGAAAGAAAATAATACAAAAATATGGACACATAATTTATTGATATTTGTGTTTTTTTGGTTTGATCACAAAAGAAACAGCAGTTGATGTCATAGCATCTCTTGTTTTTCCGTTGAGAACCCAGGAGGGATTGGGAGCCTCAGCTTCCCAGAGAGAACTGCAGGTAAACACTGTGAGTATACATCGGAGCCTTAAGAGAATTGGTGTCTTCATTTCCATCACTGGGGAGGAATTTGCAGGATCAGAGACTGATGATTCATGATTGAGCAGTCAATCCAGTATAAAAGCCCAGGAAGTTGTGTTTTCTAATTTCTAAGGCACTATATACTTAGGCATTGAGCAGATGGGGAAACTGAGGGCCAGAGAGAAGTCAGTTGGCTAAGGAGTGGCATGGAAGTAGGACGGACCTCTGGGCTCCTAGGGGCATTCCACCATCATCACATTTGGCTGGGCTCCCCCTCCCTTTGGGCTTTTCTTTTGAGGTAAGGTCTCCCTCTGAGGCAGTATGGGTGACTGCGCCCCTGAAAGTAAAAAGCAGGAATGTCTTTGGGCCTCTCCTTGCAGCCTCCACTTTGCCAGAGAGAATCTGGCTTCTCCTTATCTCCTGCCTAGACCTGTTTTCCCACACCTGAGCCCCTCCCCGGGATGGAGGTCTCCTTTCCTAGAATTCAAATCTTATCCTGGTACTGTGGTTCGTCAAGCTCAGACCCCAGAACTTGGAGTCATGGCTGGCCTCTTCCTAAGCCAGCCTCTAGCCCAGACCAATCAGCTGCCTCTCTGGCTCACCAGAGCCAGAAGGTGAAGCCCACTATAATAAGGTTATAAATAGACTCTTACCAGGGGCAAGGGCTCTCTTGGCTGCCTCTTCATCACTCCTGGACCTGCAGGGTCTGATAAGCTTCCCCATTGTCCCAGCTTAGTGGAGGGGAGAACCCCCCTAAACTCTACTCCCACACGGGCTCTCTGCCCCATTCTGCCTTCCACATGGCAGGAGCTCTCTGCACTTTGTTTTCTTTCCTGTCTAAATCCCTTTACATGTTTCTTTTAAAAAATATTTTATGTATTTGAGAAGAGAGAGAAAGGAGAGAGAATGAGCACGCCAAGGCCTCCAGCCACTGCAAACGAACTCTAGACACATGTGCCACCTTGTGCATCTGGCTTTATGTGGGTACTGGGGAATTGATCTCAGGTCCTTCTGCTTTACAGGCAAGCACCTTAACCGCTGAGCTATCTGTCCAGTACCCTTTTCATGTTTTTTTCCAGGCCTACCACAAGGGCTCTCAGACCATGTGGGGGTATCCATTTTCCTTCCTTTGGTTTTATACTTCCCTTAATAAACATAATAATTATTCTTCTCAGTTTGGTTTGCCCAGTTTTTTGGTCAAATACAAACATGAACACAGGGTTCAGGGTTCAAGGACTCTTTCCTATTATATCCCATAACATCTCTAGTCCAAACTGACCTGGAATTCACTCTGTAGTCTTAGGCTTGCCTTGAACTCACAGTGATCCTTTTACTTCAGCCTACTGAGTGCTGGGATTAAAGGTGTTCACCACCAGGTCTGGCTATTTTGTTGTTGTTGCTTTTAAGACTTAAAAAAATTTTTTTTATTGTTACATTATTTAGTGCGCAAACAATGAGTTGTTATCCCCAATTCTCCGATGCTCCCCTTCCCCCTTCCCCAACCAGCTGGATATCCTCCTCCGTGGGTTGTCTGGATCAGTCCTTGTGACAGGGGACCATGGATAGCCTAGTATTCAGCCAGGTTCTCCTGGCCATGCCTCTGGATAATCTCCCCCACCACGGCTCTCACAATCTTTCCTCCCCCTCTTCTGCTCAGTTCCCTGAGTCGTGGTGGGTAAGTATTAAGGGTGCTTTATTGTTGTGAGCTTAGGGGTCTTTGTGTCAAAAATCATTGGTTTCTGTCTCACTGGCTTATCCTGTGTTGATTGAATGTCTGTGGCTGTGGGTCCCATTGTTCATCCCATCATTCTCTGTGGGGTTCCATATGGATCCTCCACGATATGACTGTGGTGGCTCCTCTCTTGCCAGGATCTCAGCTATCAGCGTACGGTCGGTTAGTAGGGTTAGATGGGCCCCAGCTCTCTTATTGCATCTGCCTCCAGTGCGTCCTTATGATTGATGCAGGTTCTAATCAGAATAATCTGTTGCTGGAAAGTGTCAGAAGTCGAGGTCCTGGCTATTGCTTGCGTCCACGGCCTGGATCACAGCTAAAAACCCTAACCTCTGTTCCCCTAGGGACACCGGGTGGCTTCTAGTTCACCATCATGAACCGGAAGCCTGCTTTTAAGACTTTTAAATATGTTTTTTATTTATTTGGAAGGAGAGAGAAAGAGAGAGAGTGAGAGCGAGAGAGGAGAGAGAAAGAGTATGGGCATGCTAGGCTTGTAGCCACTGCAAACAAATTTCAGATGCATGCACCACTTTGTGCATCTGGCTTTTACGTGGGTACTGGGGAATCAAACTCAGGTTGTTACAAGCGTCTTAACTGCTGAGCCATCTCTCCAGCCCCTACTTTGTTGTTTTCTAATACTTCAATTGTGAATATTTTCATTGAAAGTTCTCCCCCTTAGCCCCTGTCTAAAAGATGAGGACTTCATTTCAGGAGAGACAGGGTTAAGAGGTTCATTCACAGGTGCAGGGCAGCCCTCCTTCCCACATCTCCACATCTGTCACCAGTTGTTAATCTGGACAGTTACTGTTCAGCTCCACACCTCTTCTTCCTCGTTTCTTTAATGGAAGAACATGACTGGAATTTCCAAAATAAATATTTAGGCTCAGTGTATTGGTGCATACGTGTAATCCCAACAGTTAAGAAGTGGATGGGGGGGGTGGAACCGGGTTGACTCCTAGGCTATCCATAATCCCCTACCCCACCGACTAATCCAGACTGCCCACGGAGGAGGATATCCAGCTGATTAGGGACAAGGAAGAGGGAAATTGGGGAACTGGGGACTCCAACACATTATTTGCTCATTCAATGTATCAAATTTATGGATAATAAAAAAAAAGAAGTGGAGGCAGGCAGATCAGAAGTTCAAGGTCATCCTCAGCTATATATCAAGTTGGAAGCTAGCTTGGGCTATATGAGACCCTGTCTAAAAATAAATGAGTAAATAAATATATAAACAAACAAACTTGACTTTGAAGTACACTCAATATGCAAAAGGAAAGAAACAAGGTGGATTAAATTTCATAGCTAGACGGACAACCTTCTCCAGGGACAGGGCGGTAGAATCATCAAAGCAGAAAATTAGGGTTGGAGAGTAGGCTGACCACACCTCCTACTAGGAGAGAACAGTGAACCAAGAAAGGAACACTTGTGCAATGGAGGAGCCTGGGCCTGGGGGAGACAATCAACAGCTTTTAAATTCGGCCAAATATTCCACTTAGTGAGGGAGAGCCCTTGACTGGAACTGGGGATTCAGGGCGATATGCACCGGATCCCGCACTCTTGGGCTCCCAAGAAAAGATGCACTATGGGAGCAATTGATGGGGAAGCTACTAAAAATAGAATCTAGGTAATCCAGAATTGTGTATATTTGTTAACCTATACTGATCTCACTCTTCGATGGACATTGTGTTTGTATTTTTCAGGATGCAGCAAGAGAGCTGTGGCCCACATAACCCTACCAACCGACCGCAGGCAGAAAGCTGAGATCCTGGCAAGAGATGAGCCACCAGTCATACCGTGGAGGATCCATATGGAACCCCGCAGAGAATGACGGGATGAACAAGGGACCCACAGCCACAGCCATTCAATCAACACAGGATAAGCCAGTGAGACAGAAACCAACAATTTTAGACACAAAGACCCCTAAGCTCACAACATTAAAGCAGCCTTAATACTCACCCACCACGACTCAGGGAACTGAGTGGAAAAGGGGGCGGAAAGACTGTAAGAGCCATGGTGGGGGAGACTATCCAGAGGCATGGCACCCCTCAGTAACAACACACTTGGGCCAGGAGAACCGGGCTGACTCCTAGGCTATCCATGGTCCCCTACCCCAAGGACTGACCCAGACGGCCCATGGAGGAGGTTATCCACCTGATTGGGGATGGGGACAGGGGTATTGGGGAATTGGGGATAACAACTCATTGTTTGCCCACTAAATAATGTAACTCATTATGGACAATAAAAACTATATATGTATAAAAAATTTTTAAAAAAAGAAAATTAGGGCTGGAGAGATTGCTTAGTGGTTAAGGCACTGGAGGCAAGTGCCTAAGGCCCCAGGTTCAATTCCCCAGGACCCACATAAGCCAGACCCACAAGGTGGTGGCCCTAGTGTACTCTCTCTCTCTCTCTCTCTCTCTCTCTCTCTCTCTCTCTATTTCTCTGCTTGAAAATAAATAAATAAAATATTTTTTAAAAAGCAGAAAATTAGAGGCTACCCAGAGCTCAACACTCAAGGAGATTCACGACATGCTCTCCAAGACTCAGGGGATATTGCAGGAGAGGTGGGTGGAAAGAATGTAAGAGCCACAGGGTGGGAAAGTGTACTGTGAGTCACTGCCCTCCCACAGGACATGCCCCCCACAGTGATTACTAATAACCCCTCTGAGGAGGGCACTCAGTGGAATGTGTGGGGGGAGAGAGGACATAAACAGATAACCCGATGGGAATATGACCAAGTTGCAATATATTCATATATTAAAGTTCCCAAAAAGAAAAAAAAGAGAAAATTCTGTACAAGGAAAGGACACTTAAAAATCTCAATAGATGGCTCTGTGAGGGGCTGGGGAGATGGCTTAGAAGTTAAAGATGCTTGCTTGCCCAAATTCCTATGGAGACCAAGAATCTGGACTCCAAGGTGGCTTCCATTAACCATGGGCCTAAAGAGAGGCTACACCCATTATAATCTCACCAAATTAACAATGCTTGTCCCATTTAACCTATGCCGATTTCACTCTGCTGGAGAATGTTTTTATTTCTCAGGAGGCAGCAAGAGCCAGGGACAACCTAATTCCACCAACAAGACCAGAACTGATAGCTGACTCCCTGAGGGAGAAGAACCACCCCTAACACATCAGCTAGAGCCCAGGTGAAACCACAGAGCAAGTGGAGAGATGAGCAAGAGTGCTGCTCCCACATCGAGCCTGACAACCAGAGCCAGGGTGATGGAGACAGACACCAAGGACACACAAAATGTTCCGCAGCAGAAATCTAGCAGCTGCTAAGAGCTCAACACCTAAGTAGACTTAAAACTCACCCACCATGGCTCAGGGAACTTTGTGGAAGAGGGGTGGAAAGATTGTAAGAGCTATGGAGGGTGGAATATCCAGAGGTATTACCCCCATGCCCCATGACTGACTGCTGCTCACACAACACATAGCCTTCAAAGGCATGAGCATACCAGAAAGCCTACTGAGGAGTTGAATTGCTACATATTATATAAAGTGTGAAGGAAGGAACATGCTAGCTTTTCATTAGATCATTGTTGGAATTCATCTGGGGCAAATAAAGGCTGGATGCTAATATGTGGAACCTTATCTTATCATTTTCTTCAGATAGTTTCTGAAGAAAGTCTCAAGTGTGGAATAGCCTAAAAGATGATCTGAGCCTGGCATGGTGGTGCACACCTTTAAGTCTAGCACTTGGGAGGAAGAGGTAGGAGGATCGCTGTGAGTTCTAGGCCAGACTGGGACTACAGAGTGAGTTTCAGGTCAGACTGGACTAGAGTGAGACCCTGCCTCAAAACAAACAAGCAAACAAACAATAAAAGATAATCTGTGCCTTCTTTGCTTGGCCGCCAACTTCAGCACGCCGGCTTCTGCTTGCTCATCTCCAGGCCCAGGAGCTCAGCATTCTCCTGGACAGCTGTGTCTCTGGAGAGTGACTTTTTAAATGACAGCTTCCATAATTACAGACAATGAACCATGATAATTCCTTCTTCAACCCCTATTTGCCCCCTCTCATATCCACCCCTCCATCAAACCCCCTCTCCTTTTCAATTAGTCTCTCTTTTTTTTGATGTCATCATTTTTTTCTCCTATTATGAAGATCTTGTGTAGATAATGTCAGGCACTGTGAAGTCATAAATATCAAGGCCATTTTGTGTCTGGAAGATTGCATTGTAAGCAGTCCTACCCTTCCTTTGGCTCTGACAATCTTTCTGTCACTTCTTCTGAAAGAGACCCTGAGCCTTGGACGGTGTGACAGAGATGTCTCTGTGCTGAACACTCACTTCTCAGCATTATGGTGACTTTTGAGTCATCCCAGTGGTCACTGACATCTGAGAAGAGAAGCTTCTCTAACCAGAAGTGAGAGTGGCATAAATATATGGGTATAAACATTTTAAAAAGTGCTTATGGGTTGGGTGTGGTCGCCCATGCCTTTAATCTCAGCACTTGGGAAGCAGAGGTAGGAGGATTGCTGTGAGTTTGAGGCTATCCTGAAACTACATAGTGAATTCCAGGTCAGCCTGAGCTAGAGTGAGACCCTACCTCGAAAAAAAAAGTGCTTCCAAGTTGGAGAGATTGCTCAGTGGTTAAAGCGCTTGCCTGCAAAGCCTAATGACCCAGGTTCAATTCCCCAGTACCCATGTAAAGTCAGATACACAAACATCTGGCTTTACATGGCACATGCATCTGGAGTTTGTTTCCAGTGGCTAGAAGCTCTGGTGTGCTCATTCTCTCTCTCTCCCCAATTCCTCCTTGGAAATAATTAAAAAGATTTAAAAATTTTTTAAGTGTCCTTGGAAATAATTTAAAAGATTTAAAAAATTTTAAGTGTTAAAAGGGCAGTTTGGTGGGCATAATATATGCATTTAGGCAGACAACAGTGGGCATTACTCCCCTAGGGCTCATGACCTCCTCAGGCATAGGCATGTGACCATGTTTTCTATGCCAGGCACGTGTTCTCTCCTGTGGATCTGGCCTCCAGTCCAATTATAGGGCAGTTGATTTCCCTCATAACAGAAATGCCACTGTTGTACCAGTTGGCTGTTCTTAAGGCTTGCAAGGTCCACTGCTGTTCACCACTGTTGATGACTTCTCTCTCCCATGGATGCATGCAGCCTTTCCCCACTTCCTGTCAGCTGGTCAACAGGAGGTGGAAAGTGACTCTTGATGGAGCTGCACTTGCTTTTCTGTGTACTACGTGTCCCTAGTCCCCGTCATGTCCTCCACAGGGTCTAATAGAAGTTGCACCATTTCCCCCAAGCTTTTGTTAAGGCTGCTTGGGTCTTCCTTAATGCTTGTTTTCTCTGGGCAAAATATAATTTTTGCAAAACTCTCATTTTCACTCTGAATTTTCCCTTATGTACAACCTTAATTTTTCTAGTTAATAACGATGGATTGATTTATTTTGAGCTTTCTGTCCCTATATCCCCAATGTGTGTGTATATATATATATATATACAAAGTCATGCACAAATGTGCATTCAACCCCCCCCCACATACACCAAAGGGGATTTATTTGATCCCTGATAATGAATTCTAGGATTCAAGCTCAGAAGCTCTTCATTCTTACTCAGCAGTTATCCCTGAATAAGAAATGTGTGCCTGGGTATCCATCCCCACCTTCCAGCTCCTCACGGGATGGATGGACTTCCCTGGCCACACATCTGAATTCTTACCCTTTGCACTGTGAAATGCAGGCCAGCTGCAGGATGTATTTAGCAGAGGGAGCCTCATGTTGGTGGAAAAGCGGAGGTAGGGGGTGCTATGGAGAGAAGGTTGGGTTTCAATTCCAGCTCCTCTATGAAGTTAAAAACTTGTACCAAATGCCAAACCTTCCTGGGGTTTTATATCTTCATCTGTAACAAAGGAATACACTATCTGCTTCAGAGGGCTAAATAAAATGTCTTTAAAGTGTTTGACTTATGGGGCTGGAGAGATGGCTCAGCAGTTAAGGCACTTGCCTCCAGTGCCTAAGGCCCTGGGTTCAATTCCCCAGGATCAACATAAGCCAGACCCACAAGGTGGTGGTCCTAGTGTGCTCTCTCTCTCTGCTTGAAAATGAATACATAAAAATATTTTTGAAAAGTGTTTCATTTATGATAGCTACTAATAAGAAATTTTTTTTTCACTAGAAAAAATTATGGCTTAGTCATACTCAAAATGGAACAAGTAATTTTGGTTTTTACTACAACAGACTTGTTATCATGTTTCAGCCCATTTAAGTGACCTCTGGTCTCTAATTCATAGTAAATCTTTTTAAAAGAATGTCAGGCGCCCACAGATCTCAGTTCCTCACTTATTATTAATATGCTTTTTTGATCCAAGGGGCCCTTGAGAGCCCTGGTGCTTCTGGAGCACTGACACCACTGGCTGTGGAGGCTTCCAGAAAAGGTCTCCCCTTGTAAAGGGATGTTAGGAATTCAGGAAAGTCTTTGAACCCCAAACCCTAAGTTTGTGTCTGAATTGGGCAAACCAGACTAAGAGAGATGATTATTAAATGGTTACATTTATTGAGGGAAGTATAAAAACAAAGGAAGGGAAATGGATATACTCACGTGGTCTGAGAGCCCATGTAAGGGGCCTGGAAGAAACGTGAAGAGGGGCTTAGAGAGGAAAGAGAAGAAAGTTCAGAGAGCTCCCGCCATGTGAAGGGCAGGAGTGGGTAGAGAGCCCATGGGGGAGTAGGGGTCAGGATGGTTCTCCCCTCATCTCAGCCTGGCTGAAAGTCCAGGAGAGATGATCAGACAGCAAAAACAGACCTTGCCTTCCTGGTAAGGGTCTACTTAGAACCTTATTGTGGTGGCTTTCACCTTCAGGCTCAGGTGAGCCAGAGTGAGGGCTGATTGGTCTTGGCTAGGAGTGGGCTAAAGAAGATTCCAGCCTCAGTTTGGGGGCTGAGTTTAACCAACCATAATGTCAGGATCAGATTTAAATTCTAGGAACGGGAAACTCCTTCCCAGGGAGGGTCTCAGGTTGTTCATGGAAAACAGGTCTAGGGAACAGGTCTAGGCAAGAGATAAGAAGTCAGATCATTCTCTGAGCTCTAGCAAAGTGGAGACTACAAGGGCAAGGTCAAAGACTTTCCTGCCTTTATTTTTGGGGTCCAGTTACCCTAACTGCCTCATCCTTAGTGTGGGAAATACCAGTCTCTGGTTTTTCTTCCACCTTTCCACTCACCAGCCTCTTTCCCCGCCTTTCCCTTGTCATTTTCTCTCAAATGATAGAATTATTATTTTTAAAAATATATATTTATTGTCCATAATGAGTTACATTATTTAGTGGGCAAACAATGCGTTGTTATCCCGAATACCCCAGTTCCCCCCTCCCCATCCCTGATCAGTTGTATATCCTCCTTTGTGGGCTGTCTGTATTAGTCCTTGTGGCAAGGGATCCTGGATATCCTAGTACTCAGCCCGGTCTTCCTGGCCCAAGTGTGTTGTTACTGATGGGTGCTATGCCTCTGGACAGTAGAATTATTTTTTTAATTTAAAAAATTTTTATTTATTTATTTGAGGGAGAGAGAGAGAGAGAAAGAGAAAGAGAAAGGGAGTGAGGGACGAAGGGAGAGGGAGAGAATGGGTGCATAAGGGCCTCCAGCCACTGCAAGCAAACGCTAGACACATATGCCACCTTGTGCATCTGGCTTTATGTGGGTACTAGGGAATGAAACCCAGGTCTTTAGGTTTTTCAGGAAAGTGCCTTAACTGCTGAGCCATCTTCCAGCCCTGCATTCTTTTTTCAAAAAATATTTTACCTATTTGGGAGAGACAGAAAGAAAGGAAGAGAGAAGGAGAGGAAGAGATAATGAATATAGGCATGTCAGGGCCTCTTGCCACTGCAAAGAAACCCAGACGCATTCAACACTTTGTGCATCTGGCTTTTCGTGGGTACCAGGGAATCTCACCCAGGCTGTCAGGCTTTACAAGTCAAGTACCTTTAACTGCTGAGCCATCTCTCCAGCCCTCAAATGACAGCATTCTGTTATATTCCTTCCTGGATCCTTTTCTCTATGTTCATGTGCAATCTAGTCTGGCTTCAATTGCCATTTTAGGATAGTGATTTAATCGCATATTGATGCAGGGTTTTGGGGTTTAGGAGGGCATCCCAAAATTTTTTTTAAAAAAACATTTATTTAATTGAGAGAGAGAAAGAGAGAGAGAGAGAGGAGAGAGAGAGGAGAGAGAGAGAGAGAGAGAGAGAGAGAGAGAGAGAGAGAGAGAGAGAGAGAGAGAGAGAGAGAGGTGAAGGAGCAGTGCTAAGCTTCCCTGCTGGGTGAGAGGGAAGCCAGACTCATCTAAGCAGCACAGGATAAGGTCAGGAGAATCCCAGAGAGAGGAGGCAGGAAGAAGAGGAGAGCCTTTCTATTCAAGGGGGAAAACTGACTGGTTTGTAGATCTGGTGGGTGGACCCCCAAGGCCAGCTCACCTGGGCCTGCTATCTAGGAGCACGCTAGGCTGTGGGCAGCAGGGGGCGCTCTAGATCAGGCTTGATCAGACAAGGTCCATTTCTGCCAAGAGTCTGTTCTTGTGCCAGGGCCAGGTGGCATCTCTTGGTTCACTCTGG
>PVHP010035659.1:0-18464 GCA_004024765.1 Zapus hudsonius
GGCTTTTTAAAGTTTATGAACTTGAAATTCATGGTCAGTGGTTATCATCATGAAATTGGCTGGGTTGGTTCCACAGTGATGAAAGTTAGCTACAAGGTGCAGGAATGCTCTGTGAAGAGATCATGGTGGCTTAGTTTTCATTAGATGTGTATCCAGTGAGCCTAGAACCTGGACCCTTTGGTGGTCCTCCATGTTGTGTTCTTCTGGAATGTTCCAGGTTCAGCAGCAGCTCTGAGCGTTCTCTGCATTGAGCTTATGCCAGCTATTATCAGTCAAGATCATCAGCTTTATTGTGTTATTTGTCAACTATTAAATAGTAGGTGTTTCTTATATAATATTTAATAAATATTCATTAAAAAATAAGAATAGAGCTGGGAAGAGGGCTCAGCGGTTAAAGGTATTTGCTTGCAAAGTCCTCCAGCCAGGATTCAATCCCCCAGTACCTACATAAAGCCAGAAGCACAAAGTGGTGCATGTATCTGGAGTCCGTTGTGGCCAGAGGCCCTGTGTGCCCATTCATTCTTTTTCTCTCTTAAATAAATAAATAAATAAATAAATAAATAAATAAATAAATGTATTTTTGTTTTTTTTTAAAGGTAGGGTCTCACTCTAGCTCAGGATGACCTGGAATTCACTATGTAGTCTCAGGCTGGCCTTAAACTCATGGCAATCCTCCTACCTCTCTGCCTCCCGAGTGCTGGGATTAAAGGTGTGAACTATCACACCTGCCCCCCCCCCACCAAAAATATTTTTTTAAAAGAAGTTAGGGCTGGAGAGATAGTTCAGCTGTTAAAGGTACTTGCTTGTAAAACCTGATGGCCTGGCTTTGATTCCCCAGCACCTACATAAAGCCAGATACACAGACTGGTGCATTTATTTGGAGTTTGTTTGCAGTGGCTGAGGAGGCCTTGGTGTGCCCATAATCACTCCTCACTCTCTCAAATAAAGAAATAAAACATTAAAGAAGAAGAAAAATAGAGCATCAGCGAGTGACATTGAAGTGTAGCTCTTTCCATTTTTTAAAAAAAATATTTATTTATTTGCAAAGAGAGTGAAGGAGGGAGAGATTGGAGAGAGAAGAAAGAAGAAAGAAGAAGAGGAAGAGGAGGAGGAGGAGGAGGAGGAGGAAGAGGTGGTGTCTCTAGCTACTGCAAATGAACTCCGTATGCATGCACCACTTTGTGTATCTGGCTTTAAATGAGTACTTGGGAAATGACCCAGGTGGTTAGGCTTTTCAGGCAAGTAAGTGCCTTAACCACTGAGCCCTCTCCTCAGCCCAGTCTTTCCATTTTTTGTCATTGTGTTTTGTTTCTATGTACCTGGAGAGTTAGATGTTTTAAATGACATCACACTTCTTGAGAGCGTGGCATAACTTAGGCTCACACGTGGACTGAGGAGGCAGTATGCTCATTTTCCCATCCTGGCTCCTTCTCTGTGCCCCTCTGCAGTTTTACCTTCTCTCTCAGCCTTAGTGAAAGGAAATGACAGAATCTAACCTGTAGGGTTGTTGTGAGAGCTGAGTGAGTTAATGTTTGTATGACCTTATAAAACAGTGCTTGACATACAAATCAATGTGTGAGAGGGATTTTGATCATATTGACTTGTATTATCTTACCATAGTGTACTAATATCTTATGATAGGACATTTATGTAACTTTTAATTTTCACAATTTAAACAAAATCTCTTATAATCACACACACACCCCTTAGAAAAAATTCTTTGACATGAAACGACTATGTATGCTTAAAGTGTTTAAACATATATTATAAAATTAAAAATCCTCCTTATAAATTGCCAAACAAACATCGTTTAAGTGCATAAATGTGTCCCATCTCCCTTGTTATCAATGCTGGTGTGGGGGTTGGGCTTCCACATTTCCTTATCAAAATAAGAACTTCAGTTTATTTCCATAATATATACAAATCTATGCTGTCGATCTTAAATGCAAAATAAATGCCCTGAGATACTATTAAACTATGAAAATTAATTAAATTGGAAGGCAAGTGTTCTTTTTCAGAAATTAATTCACCAGGTTGTGCCTAGGCATAGAAATGCTTCCATGTTCAGTAAGTCACCCCCATCCCACTGCTGAACAACAAGAGAAGAGAGCCAAACCACGTGCTCCTCTTCCCAGACTTAGGGACCTGCAGTTTCTATCTTTCCATGGTACTGAGGTTTGCCCTTTACCCTGCTTGGTGGAAGGATGCCATTGCAGTCTCTACTGGCTCCTTGCTGTGCTGGAGAGGTGTGTCAGCACACAGCACACCCAGCCTGACAGCTGCTGAGGACCACACTCTCCTTGGCGGGCTGCATGGTGCACCTTACTGGCCTGGTTCTTCTGGTGCAGTGGAACACAGCTAGCCAGAGGTGGGGGTGAAGAATGGGCAGGGCTCCAGAGAGCCTCTCCTGGGGAGCTACTCATGGGTAAAATGGAGGAAGAGCTTCTCCTGGAGGATGGTTGGGGAGGATGAGGGAAGGGAAGAATGGCAAACCTTCCTTTCATCCTGCCCTTGTTATACATCAACAGACATATTGAATTTCTTCTATGAAGCACATAGAACAAGGGGACATTAAAGTTGATCATCTATCTATCTATCTATCTATCTATCTATCTATCTATCTATCTATCTATCATCTATCTATATCTACATCTATGTCTATATTTCAATATCTATCTATATATTTTTTTGTTTTTGGATTTTCAAAATAGGGTCTTACTCTAGCCCTGGCTGACCTGGAATTCACTATGTAGTCTCAGGGTGACCATGAACTCATGGAGATCCTCCTACCTCTGCCTCCCGAGAGCTGGGATTAAAGGTGTGAGTCACCATGCTAGGCTTTTGATCAGATATTTGACAATAGAAATTTTATTCAAATTGAAAAATTGTAAGTAGATTTTTCCCCAGGTTGGAATTGGGCATGGACTTAAAATTTGTTCCTTTTAAGTTTTTATATGAATTCTGGTTTCTAGCTCTTCCTTTTCAGCTACTTCCTCATCTTCCCTTCCACTTTCAGGCTCAGTTATCCTTAATTCTATAATCAGTTCTTTTTAAAAAATATTTTACTTATTTATTTGAAAGCAGAGGAAGATAGAAAAGAGAGAGAGAGAGAAAAGTCAGACAGGATGGACACACCAGGACCTCTAGCCACTGAAAACGAACTCCAGATGTCTGCACCTACCTGTGCATCTCAGTCCACGTGAGCACTGGGGAATTGAACCAGGGTTGTCAAGTCTTTGCAGACAAGCACTTTAACCATTGGGAAATCTCTCCAGCCCTTTAATCAGTTCTGATGAATATGGTAAGTAAGGATCAGTATGATCATGTGAGGTATGCCTTAGTTTTGTGGCCATACTTTGGCATACTTTGGGGATAAAAACTGACCTGCTCATTTAGCTGTAGTTCGTCCTCCTATGACTTCTACCCTATCCTGTCTTGATGTTTAACTTCCTTGACATTCCTTCTAAATTTCCTTGAGGTCTGCAAAGGATAGTGATTAACACTGTGGGAGTTAGTCATCTTATAGGAAGTCAGTTTCTTCAACCAAATTGACACTCAGCTCAAGATAATTAATCCAAATGATAAATGACATTTCCTACAAAGGTCAGATGTGACCTGAACAGCAGCGGTTGATGATACATGCATGGCTAGGCCAGCCTGTGTGGGTTCAAAGCCGGCACCTGCCACTTACTGGTTATATAATCTTTGGCAAATCCCTGAAATATCTATGGACTTCAGTTTCCTCACCTATAATAATATAACTATGAAATAGGAATAGAGTTATTTTGAAGATTAAATGAAATGTAAAACTCTTGGAATAGTATGTGCTGTATAGTAAATTATCAATAACGTTTGCTGTTGTTACTATTATTACTTTCCTGGTTGCTGTATGGCCACTCAGTTCAGTGGGAGCAGAACTCATTAATTTGGGTTCTGGAGTAAATGAGGCAATGGAAATGTTTTTCTGAACGTCCCAACTCATACCAGTTGGCATGTCGCGCCTGCGTGATTTAGGTTTGACCCAGGAGTGTTTACCCCCTCATCTGCTATAATGATTTTGCAGTTAGGAGTTAAAATATGGTCCTGAGTACCTCTGAGTCACAGTAAAGACTGTTACCCTGCACATTGAACTACCACTGAGCCCAGTGAGCAGCAAGTGTAAAGGAGGGAGACAGGCAATCTCACCCCACCAACTATACCAGGAGCACCCGTGGGTGGGGACCCCCCTCTCACCTTTGAACACCAGGAGCACCCCTGGGTGGGGACCCCTCCCACCTTTGAACACCAGGCTTTGAACTGTTGCCTAAGATTCCAACACCTTTTCTTTAAGAAGTCTCACTGTTACCCTCAGGGAAATCTAGTTGCCAAAAATTCCAACAGTAACTATAGGCATAGATTTTGGGGGTAAATTAATATTGGATTTCTGGGCAATTTGCCCTAAATGCTAATGTATAAAATGCACCTGGGTAGAAACATTTTTCTTCTGAATCATAGATTTCTTGGCCAAATCAATTTTTGTTAAGGAGAAGAAAAATGCCAGCTTTCTTTGTCCAAAACTAAGTACATTAAGTAGGTGTTTCCTGAACAACTTAAAGTCAGGACTTGGTGACATTCATCTATTTTCTCAATCTATCCTTGTCCTTGGCCATGTAAAATGCTCCTCACAACACAGTACTGCAGAGAGCATGTGTAGTGAGGTCATAGATTTATCCTGGGTTCTGCCACTTATTCCCCTGACTAGCTGGTGACAGATAGGTTTCAGTATTTTGTAAGCTCTGAAGACAATCATATAGGTAAAGTACCCGACACAACTTCATCCACTGATGATTGTTAAGTGATATCATCTGGGGAGTTCTCTCAATTTTAGGGACCTTCTTGGGCTCTTGTAGCACTTAATTTTACAAATGTTTTCAAAAACTATTGCTGTTAGAAAATACTTTCTTCTTTCAAACCCAATTTTAAATTGTGGAAATCAATCACATTTATTGCTTTGTTACTCAGCTAAAAGCAAACAAATAAAAGCCACTAGTGACTATGTGCTACGACTTAAATCTGAAATGTTCCCCATAGGCTCATTGGTTTAAAGAACTGGCTGCCAACTGATGAGTTTTAAGGAAGTGGTTGTGTCACAAGGGCTCTGACATCATCCTTGGATTAATGATCCATTGATTGATTCATAAACTGATAGCATTATTGGGAGGTGGACCACTAGGAGGTAGGATTTAGTTAGAGAGAAAGTAAGTTATTATAGGGTGCCTTTAAAAGGTATACCTTGTCCCCAGCCCCTCCTCCTCTCTGCTTCCTGGTGTCATGATGTGAGCAGCTTTGTCTCACCACATGCTCTGTCATGATGCTCATTCATGAAAGCCCAGAAACAACAGAACCAAGTGACCTTGGCATGATCCTTCTGAAATGGTGAGCCAAAACCCTTTCTTCCTTTGAATTGTTGTTTTTTTTTCAGCTATTTTGCCACAGTGATAAAAAGTGACTAACATATTATATTAGCTCTTTGGTAAAAGTTAGCCATTTTTCTTCAGTCTAATAGACCATTCTTTTTTAATTTAAAATTTATTTATCTATTTATTTGAAGTACAGATAAAATAGACACAGAGAGGTAGAAAATGGGCACACCAAGGCCTCCAGCTGCTGCAAACAAACTTCAGATGCTTGCACCACTTTGTGCATCTGGGCTTACATGGGTATTGGGGAATCAAACCTGGGTCATTAGGCTTTGCATACAAGCACCTTAACTGCTGAGCCATCTATCCAGCCTATAATGTGCCATTCTTAAACCATTTTTATAAATCATTATTCCAGATAACAATGTTTCTTTTTGAATAAAGTTTTATCATATTTCATTTGAAAATGCAGCCCAAGGGCTAGAGAGATGGCTCAGTTGTTAAAGGTGCTTGCTTGCAAAGCCTAATGACCCAGGTTCTATTACCTAGTACCCGTGTAAAGCCAGGTGAACAAAGTGGCACATGTGTCTGAAATTTGTTTGCAAGAGGCTCTGGCATGCCCAGTCTTTCATTCTCTTTCTCTTTTTCGCTCCCTTCTTCCATCTCTTAAATAAATAAATAAATAAATAAATAAATAAATAAATAAATAAATAAAATAATTCAGTCCATTTTTTTTTTTAGTTACCAAGAAACATTATCAGACTGGAGTCTAATTCCCTCTCTTTCTCTCTGTCAGCAGCAAATACTGTTAAGAAATAATTTTAAGGAAAAAGTTCCAGGACTACATTTTCCCCACACAGTTGAGCTATCATTCTAGTTTAAGACATGAAAAGACACAGAAAACATGCTACCTACATAATTTGTATTTTAAAACTTTGGGTCTGGGGAGATGCTCAGAGGTTAAAGGCACTTGCTTGCAAAGCCTGCCCAACCAGATTCAATTCCCTAGCATCCAAATAAATCCAGATGCAAAATGTAGCACATGTGTCTGGAGTTCATTTGCAGCGGCAAGAGACCCTGACTCAAATCCCATCCCCCACTCCCAAATAAATTAAATAAATACATAATTTAAAAAGCATTAAAAACATTTAAGGAAGTACTACAACCAAATGAGAAATAGCAAATAAGAATAAAGGAGACAAACTAGAAAACAAAAATACACAGAATGATGAAAAGACTTACAGTAGCTGATGACATAGCTCTAAAGTTCAATGACAATTGTATTTTTTTTACCAGAAGAGATAAATTACAGCAATATAACAATCTGTGTATAACTTAAATTTCATTTTGCTTCAATGAGTCTCAAGAAATGGGAGAATTCAAATTTTGCTAAGAGCTCATCTTGATGGTTGTCTTGTGATGATACAGAATGGCACTAATTCTTTACTTCACTATAAAATCTAATTATATTTGTTAAAGATAAAAATAGACAAAAGCTAATACAGCAAGGCTCAGCGTGTGAGATCGGCTCCCAATCCCTCTCCCAAGGATGGTTCCAGGTTCCAGGCCTCATGCTATTACCTGAAGCCGTTCCACATGCAAGTCCCACTAGAGAAGCTTACTTCTCTCAGAGCATGGGAAACTCAAGATGGAAGCCCTTGTCTCTCTCACCCTCATTTCCTAAGTGGTATGCCATCACGTCTACGTTCTGTGCTCTAATAGGTAAATCAAGTCAGGACTATGGCAGGCCATACTGCCTCTCAGAGATGCCCCCGACAGGCAGGATCACACAGGGCTCTTGGTAGTCATTCTAAGGTGCTGGTGTTCACATGAGTGGGTGGAGCTGTTGCCAGGTACCCCAAGGGAACAGACTTGATTTAAATACATTACAACCATAGCCTTGGCTTCTGTATGGATTAGGATAGGGTGAAAGGGGAAGACTAGTTAGGAAGCTCTAGTAAATGATAAATCACTATAGCTCAGGGGACAGCTCTGGTTAGAAGGCACAAATTTGGAAGTTGCTAGAATGCAGATTCTTTCACAATCAGGAGTCAAGCACTGGAGGACTGAACGAGGCAACATTCCATAGAACAGAGAAGAAACCAGCCAAGTGATTTGATATACCTTTTATTTCTCTCAAGATGCTTACATTCAGATGTGACGCACATGACATTGATCACGGTTCATGAAGGCCAGGAGCAGCAGCTACCTGATGAGCTTAGACTAAAGAGGGGTACTGGCTCCCTGGCGCTGGGGTGGCCCATGGTGGTCACCGCAGCTTGCCTAGGACATCTTTTTATTAAAGTCCATGTTCCCAATCTTCTTCGTCTTCTGTGGACCCATACTTTGAAGGTTATTTATAACTTCCTTCTGCCTTATTTAGGATAAAGAGGACAAGTTCCTCTCTAACCTATTTATGGAGGCACACATAGCAAAAAGGAAGCAAACAGGATTTCTAAACAAAGATGGTTTTAGCTACAGTTTTCTTAAGTATACACAGAAGGTGGCTTGGGGCAGGGTTAGATCCCTTTGAAGGATCATAGTTAAGAGTCAATTTGTCCTATATGCGTCATTTGGAGGACACACTATGCCATATACAGTCCAGTGTTATCATGAGCAAATGCAAGATTTTCTATTTTTTTTAATTTTAAAATTTTTCAATTCACTTACAAGAACATTTTCATATATAATTTCTCAAGACCGACTGACTCCCTCCTCAATCCCCTGCACCCTCCCAGCTTGTCTGCCTTTAACATTATTTCTCCTTTCATGGTCATATTGTATGTTCTTTACCATCCTACTCTCCTGGCTGACACCCTCTGGTTTCCTCCTCAGGAACGCCTTTCTAGTGTCCTGGGCTCCACACGTACTCATTCCCACATAAATGCACATTTATGAAAGCAGGAAGCCAGGATCTGCGTATAAAACACATGGTATTTTTCTTTCTGCTCTCGAGATACTTTGCTTAACATATTTTCCAGTTCCATCTATTTTTCTGACAACTTCATATTTCATTTTTCTTTTTAGCTAACTAAAATCCTGTTGTGTATGTTAATTGCATTTTTATTATCTATTTGTCTGTCAATGGACATCTAGGCTGATTCCATTTCCTCACTATTGTGAATCGAGTAACAATAAACATGAATGAGCAAGTATCTCCATTGACATGCAATCCTTTGGGCAAATGCCCAGGAGTGGTACAGCTGGGTCATATAGTAGTTCTGTTTCTTTTTTCTTTTTTTAAAGAAACCTCCACACAGATTTCCACAGTAGCTGTACAAGTTTATGCTCCCACAATTAGTGAATAAGGGTTCCTCTTTCCCTACATCTTTGCCAGCATTTCTTGTTATTTGTTTTCTTGATGATAGCCATTCTGACTGGGGTATGAAAAATATCAAAGTAATTTTAACTCACATTCTTTTGATGGCTAAGGATGTTGAATACTTTAAAAATACTTATTGATAATTTGTATTTCTTCCTTTAAGAACTATTCAGTTCATTAGCCTAGTTTTAAAAAATATCTTTATTGTCAGTTAGATACATTGTATGAGCAAATCTTGTGGTGGTACCCTCATTTCCCTCCTCTCTGTCCCCAACCCATTGGGGGCCCTCCTCAGTAGGCATACTGGATCAGTCCATGGGGTAGGGGGTTAGGAATTACACAACAGGTAGGCAGTGTTTTTTTTCTTCACGTGTCATTGCTGATGGGGCAGTGACTCTGAATATTCTCTGCCACCATTAGCCTAGTTTTTGGTAGAGTTGTTTTCTTGTTTAGGTCTTTGAGTTTATTTCATGTAGCCTATATATTAATCCTCTGTCAAATATAATGATTTTCTTCCATTCTCTAGTCTATCTCTTTACTCAATTGTTTTGGTGTACAAAAAGTTTTTAATTTAACGAGCTCCCATTTGTCTATTGGTGGCTTTATTTCCTGAATGATTAAAAATGTATTCAAAAGGTTTGTGCCTATGCCCATATCTTAAAGTGTCTTCCCTATATTTCCTATTAGCCATTTCAGAATTCCAGGTCTTATGTTGAGGTCATTAATCCATTTGGAGTTGAATTTTGTGCTGAGTGAGAGATAAGGATCTAGTTTCATTCTTTCATGTGTTGAAATCTACTTTTTTTCAGCATCATTTGTTAAATATGTGATCTTTTCTTCAATTGTATTTTTGGCATCTTTGTCAAAAAATCAGTTGGCTAAGAAGGTAAGTTGGTAAGAAGGACTTACCTGGGCCTTCTATTCTATTCCATTGATCTATATGTCTGTTTTTGTGTTTGCATTCTGCTGTTTTTGTTACTATGGCTCTGTGGTATAACTTGAAATCAGGTATGGCGATACCTCAAGCAGTATTCTTTTTTTTTTCTCAGGATTGCTTTGGCTATGTGCTTTTGTATGAATTTTATGCTATTTTTATTTCTATGAAGAATGGTATTGGAATTTTGATTGAGATTGTGCTGAATTTGTAGATTGCTTCTGGTAGGATGATTATTTCCACAATATTAAGTCTTCCAATCCATGAGCATGGGAGGTCTTTCCATCTTTTTGTGTTCCTCAATTTCTTCAGTGTTTTAAAGTTTTCATTGTGGTGGGTTTCCACATCTTTGGTTAGGTTTATTTCAAGGTATTTTATTTTTTTGAGAATATTGCGAATGAGACTGTTCCTCTGATTTCATTCTCAATATGTTTGTCATCTATAGGAAAATTACTGATTTTATACATAAATTTGACATCCTGCCACTTTGTTGAACATGGTTATCAGTCTAGGAGTTTTCTGGTCAAGTTTGTGGGGTCTATGTATAGAACCCTATTATATGTAAATAAAAATACTTTGACTTCCTTCCTATTAGTATGCCTTGTTTCCTATCCGGGGTGTTCTTGGTTATTCACTAGAGTCTAATGCATTGGATAGGACCATGACAGGAGGATCTGTCTGGCCTCCACATTCCTACTGACCTTTCATGCCACCAACGAAGATTCCAGACCAGGTGTTACATCACAAAGTGTTCAATGCCTCAGTTGCTTTACATAATGAAATCTAGGCTTACCAACTGAGACTTCTGCATCCCCACACGTTGTCCTTACTTTCTTCTTTCCCTCTTTCTCTCCCTCCCTTCCTTCCTTTCTTTATTTTGAGAAAGAACATAGGCATGCTAGGGTCTCTTGCCACTGTAAACAAACTCCAGACCTGTGGGTACTGGAAAATCAAACCTGGTCCAGCAGGCTTTGCAAGCAACCACTGACTCACATCCCTAATCCCTGCTTTTCTAGGTTTCTTTTCTTTCCATTTCTTTCCTTTTCTTTTGTTTCTTTTCTTTTCTTCTTTTTTGAGGCAGGGTCTCCCTCCATCCCAGGCTGACCTGGAATTCAGTATGTAGTCTCATGGTGGCCTTGAACTCACTGTGATCCTCCTACGTCTGCCTCTGGAGTGCTGGGTTAAAGGTGTGTGCCCTGGGCTCCCAATCCCCACTTTCTTTCTTTACCTTGAAGCAACTCCTCTTCCCCTCAGTTTTAGTCTTAGATGCAGTCTTCTACAGGAAGCCACCCTCCATATCTTGCAAGTCTCAGCTAGTACACAAGCTGAGACGTGAATCCCACTGCTGAATTCTGGTTTGTTCAAAGGCCTGTCTTCTCCCTAAGCATACAGCTGTGGAAGGCAGATGTGCACCCAGCCCAGGCCTGTCATATGATGGGCACTCAGTGAGTACTTCTGTACTTCTTGGATCTTTTTTTTTTTTTTTTGGTTTTTCAAGGTAGGGTCTCGCTCTAGTCCAGGCTGACCTGGAATTCACTATGTAGTCTCAGGGTGGCCTTGAACTCATGGCTATCCTCCTACTTCTGCCTCCCAAATGCTGGGATTAAAGGCGTGCGCCACCACGCCCGGCTTTCTTGGATCATTTTTGACAATGTTCCAGCGAGTGGGGGACACTTCTTTTCTGATAAAGAGAGTGGGGGACACTTCTGATAAAGCTTGAAGACGATGCTGGCTGGAGAAGTCTGAAGAGAAATGGAAGTCGCCTTGCTCTCTCAGACACCTGTTATTTTAGTGAAAGGGGAGATTAGGCCACCTGCTGAGAACCAAGGAGGCTGAGAGCTGGTGGGACCCTTGAGGAAAGCGGTAAAGGTTTGAAACAGCTGGTATGAAGAGCGGAAATGGAGTCAATGAGAAACACTTGAGGGCTCAGCTGAGTATGGAGCTCATAAATTTATAATGGAGCCCAGCAATATGAATATGCAATTTTCTCCAGAAGGGCTTAGCAGTCCTGAGCCTGAAATAGGAAAAATAATGCTAACTACTACTCATTCATGCCTACTTCCTGCCAGGCCCATGCTGCATGCTTCAGGTGTTTGATTTCTGTTCTCATAACAAGGCCCTGGGGCAGAAGTCCTTATTTCCATCATGGGGCTGGAAAAACAGATTCTGGAGGTCAGTTACCATAAAGTCACACAGCTGGCAAGAAACAGTCCTACAGAAACAGATTGTCTCCAGTGGCCAGGACTCTGAGGCCTTCTGTAGGTTAGCTTGACCTGAGCCAGGGACAGTCCTAGAGAGGGAGTGGAGGGCCACAGGAGGCTAGAAGGAGGGGCCCTGGAGGGAATGTTGTTCGAGTGATTAACTGGAGTTGGAGTAAGCAGTTTCTGAACCCAAGTGTGCTTGGAGACATCTAAGAGATGAGGGAGTAAAGACAGCCATGATATTAAAGAAGAGGCTTATAAACAGTACAAGACAAAGAGAAGGGCATAGATAGTAATGGCTGGGTTTGGGGGCCAGTTCCAGGTAGTGTTCTCATAGGAATGGATATGAACAAATGACCCCCCCCCCCGAAAAAAAGAATACGTACCTGGCATACCTTACATGTCCAATTTTTACTGAATGAATGAATAAAGCCACAAAGACAAACTAAAAAATCATCATGAGATTTTTTTTTTAATTGAGATGAAGGATGAGGTTTTGTTTTATTATACAATCCAGTCTGCCCCCAAACTCCTGCACTCAAGTGACCTCCTCTCCCAGGTTTTAGAGTAACTGTGATTACTGGTTTGCACCACCACACCTCGCTGGAACTTTTCACTTGTGTGATTTTTGAGCACTCAATTGCTATTTGATAATCTCCTCTAACCCAAAATCTAATAGAATATGTAAAGAGAAAGAAAAGGGTGCTATCTAGATTGAAAGCCACATGTCCCCTCAAAGTCACTGTCTACTTCTGGAGGATAAAATTACAAAGATTCAAGTATATGGAACCTTTTATGGTTGAAAGAAAAAAAACAAAAGTGAAAATTAAGTTATTGTTATTATGGCCAAGACAGTGATAAAATTCAGAAATGACTGTCTTCTGAATGCTCTGTCGTTTATATGCTGTATAAGAATTAAATTCTATGGGGGGGTTGGGAGAAGGCTCAGTGGTTAAAGGTACTTGCATGCAAAGCCTTCCAGCCCAGGTTCGATTTCCCAGTATTCATGTAAATCCAGATGGAGTTTGTTTGCAGGTCCTGGTACACCCCCACCTCTCTCAAAAAAAAAAAAAAGCATAAAATATTTTTTTAAAAAAAGAATTAGATTCTATTGGGTCATTTAGCTAAGATTATATGAATCTATACTTGGTGTGTGTTACATCAGGCACCTAGGCTCAGTCAATATTTTCATGCTTTGAAACCTTGCATTAAGGGGCAAAGTCTTATTTAAGTTAAGTCATGATTATCCTTCACCACTGGACTGTAAAACAGAATACTGATTCATGAATTAGTTTCTTGTTTTTTCCCTGCTGATGTTTGTCAGATATAACGTATATGTGTGCCAAGTGATGAGAGATGAAACAGCGTGATGTAATCAAGTGTGTTTCAAAGAGCGAAGCCTTCAGGGTATTGGTAAGCTCACAGTTAAACCAAGCCTTGCAATATGCTTCTGTGTTTTATGGCTTTGTCAAAATCAAAGAACACGTATTTGCTTTGGAACAAATAATTGTGGGAAATTTCTATAGTGTTCTTGTGGCTTGTTTCTCATTGTAACTAGAATTCCCTTTGGTGTGTGAGTGACATTGCATAAATAAGCCGCATTGGACAAAGGATGCTGTGTTTTCCAGCTGTAATTACGGTATGGAGGCATTTTACCCTGGGCTTCCTACTTCAGTGGTAATTACGGTATGGAGGTGAGGCATTTTACCCTTGGCTTTCTACTTCATTTACCAGGAAACAGCCATGAATTATTGTTTCACAGTTAACAGAATTAAGGTTTTTGACTGAATATACTCCTGGCAAAACATCTGAGCACAGATAATTTCTTAACTCTATCTGCTTCAGTTATTAATATGAAAAATCCCGAGCCATTCTACCTTCCTGATTTTCCAGCCTAGGACCTGTGCATCTCGGATGTCTGGCTCATGTTTTGTAGGTACATGCAAGCACATTCAGACCCTTTCCTGTTCGACTGTGAAGACAGTCATTTTTATGACTGTCTTCTCCTGAAGAATGACAAGAGATATTTTTATGACATTCTTCTCCTGAGGAATGCACCCATATAAGGAGTCCTCAAAGAAATGAAATCCATGCACCAAGAATTTTATGTTTTCCTGCTTCAAACCAGACTTTCTTCAGGCTTTTTTTCCCTAAAATTAAACATAAAAATATTATAAATACGTTTAATTAACAGAAAGTACCTCACTGTGTAGATGCTTTCAGATGTCATTCTATGTAGCATGAGGTCTAATGCAAAAGACCAAACTAGTGAGGTTCTAAGTTGCCCAAAATGCATGGCTACAGGCAGAGGCTGGGGTCACAGTTTTGGAAAGCTCAGCTGATTTTACACTATGATTCCATGTTGTTATGCTAAGTTAACTGATAACGAATAAGGACATATTAAGGTAAAAGGTAACTATGTATTACGAGAAGGCTGTTAGCAGAATCCCAGGGAAAGTGAGTTACCATAAAGACCTGGACAAAAGCAGCTACATGTACAGTGCTCCTGAAACTCACAAATCCATAAGATTAATACTGAATTTTATCCTTCTTTGGTTGAAAGGGATAGATTTTGGATCATGGGGGTAAGGACTATGGATGATAAAACACAATTACATAAATCTTTCTTCCTTCTGATATGTTTCCCCTAATTTTTATTTTATATCTTTCTGACTTAGTGGAAAGATTAGTTAAATTAATTCAATACTGTTCATGAGAATGACTTCAATAAATAAGAGAATACTGAGTGAACCCTATGGCCTGATCTGTTTCATTTCATGCAAAATGGAAAACCATTATTCAGTATAAGTGAAGATAGTTATATAAAGCACCCTATATGTCATTATGTTTTTCCCAACTGGAGTATTCCAGGGGCGAGGAAAAGGGCACATCATTTGTAATTTACATCCTCCATTTCTTCTTCTTCCAGAAAAACAACTAAGAGCATTTTCCCTCTTTTGAAATCAACTGCCCATCACCATGAGCACTTGATGGAATTCAGTTCTTGGGAGAATGTTACTGAGAAGACCTGAATATATGTCCAACTACTTACTTCAAGTTTGGCTCCAAGTGGCTCTCCTCATGTGCCGCCCTGTTCCCTGGTGCTCTGCATTGTAACTAGGACCTCAGGACGAATCTCAGATGGTCAGGAAGTGGAAATCAAAATGTTGCAAAGAAGGGCAGAAGACAGAATGGATGGCAGCTTGCAGGGTGCTGTGGCCAAGAGAGGCCATTCTAGGATGGGGGAGGGCAGGATGGAAGATTGACAGGGACCAAATCTGCTGGAGGGAGACGGGAGAGGTGCATTGACTGGCTGTCGGTATGGATGCTCAACCAGGTAGAAGGGAGAAGACCAAGGCTACATGCAAAGTGGATTGTTTTGTAGAGCGGGGCACCGTTCTCTGAATTTAGAAGGAAAGAGGAGAAATGAGTGAAAATTTAAAGATACTTGAGGTGGAATGGGGGAATGGCCTTGTGGGGAAGGGGAGTGACTGAAGAGGGCTGGTTAAAAGAACTGTGAAGAAGAAAAGAGGGCCAGTTGAGGCTGGATATGGAAATTTCAGCTTCAAAACCTAAAGCTAAATTAGTGCCTGCAAGAATGGCTAGTACCTTGGGAAGCTTGAACATCGTGAATAGGATGAAGTTAGGGATCGTTTTCATGTCTATGGATGGATATCACGAGTTTGTAGGATCAGCAATACTGGGCTATGATAAGAATTGTACTAAGGTCTATAAGGGACTGATGAGTAGTAGGAATGGGGGAGTATTTTCAGAAGTGAAAACTATGGCAGAGAAACAGTTTAGCATGTTTGGAGGTTATTAACAGGTATTTCTAAAAACCTTTGATAGGTGTGATGGCTCACGCCTTTAATCCCAGTACTTGGGAGTACTAGGAGGATCGCCATGAGTTTGAGGCCTGAGACTATATAGTGAATTCCAGGTCAGCCTGGACTAGAAAGAGACACTAACTCAAAAAGCCAAAAATATATTAAAAAATCGATTTTTATTGACAACCTCCATAAATATACACAATACACCATGATCATGAGCCCCTCCCAGCACCCTACTTTATCCTCTCTCCCCATCCCTCCTCCACAGAATCCCTTCTTTCCATGTAGTTCCTGTTCTATTTTGATGTCATCATCATTCTCTCTCCTATTATGAAGGTCTTTTGTAGATCTGTGATGTCATGATGCCACGTCTGTTCACTTTATGTCCTAAAGACAATATTGCTAAGCACTCCTCCCCTTCCTTTGGCTTTTACATTTTTCCCACCACCTCTTCCACAATGACCTCTGAGCCTGGGCATGATAGAGATGTCTCATTCATTAACAGAAATCTTATGTATGAGCCATTCTACATTATGGACAACATGATCTGAACTAGGGATCTGTGTCCAGGCGGACGAAGTAACGTTGGGATGACTGACGTATGAATCTTAGAAAGGTTGACATACAAATATTAAGATACCTGTCCTTCTTTCCTTGGTGACACTCATTATACCCAGAAAAGAATACAAAGGAAATGAGGTCTTCAAGAATCAACCAGTATGGAGGAGAAGGAGCAAACAGGGCGTATGTTTATGTAGGATTGAGGATCTCGGTACTGGTGGTACCCGATGGGCAGGGACTCCTTGTGTAGGGTGGGATGGGATTGGGTAAATTGGAGTGAGTGTGGAAAGTAAGATGAGAGGGTGAAAATTTCCACCTGGGACTATATTTCAGTGAAAAGAAGGCGGAAGAAGGTTTCGAGGTAGGCTGGAGATGTAATGGCGATAATGTCTAGTTACCGAGGTAGCAGATCTTTACTGGGTTATTTTAGGCACAGCTTGTACTAATCACCTTCTATGAATTTCCCTTTGAGTCCCACAGCAATGCTATGGTAGATAAAATCATCTTTATTTTCTAGACGACAAGCTAAGTTACCTGATGGCCATTCAGAGGTCCAAAAGCTACCCTTGTATTCACTGCACACTCAACCTCCAGAAGAAAGCTCCTGCTCCAGAGCGATGCTGCCCTTCCACAGGCACTTCCCACGCACCACCCAGGAACAAAAGTTCTAAGAACACAGGAAATCTTTCAGGTCCCAGGTTCTTTTTGGTAGTGAGTAAGAGAAGGATGCTAATTTTCATTTATCCTTGGGTGGGTAACCTTCAGAGCACCACAGTGAGTCACGGTCACAGCCTGGAAAGTGATGGAGACAGTTGTAGTACACATACTTCATTGATCCACATGTCTTCCTTACTTAAGAAAAGCCTTGGTGATTCTGGGAAAATTATCTTTGATAGAAGGAAAAATGCCTGCAAAGGACCAGGGAGGGCATTGATAACTTCAATGAAGAACTGGTGTGTGTGTGTGTGTGTGTGTGTGTGTGTGTGTGTGTGTGTGTCCAGAGGGATGGGACAATTAAAAGTGGTGTGTAGATGCTTATTGTTTGACAGCATGTGAGGCAAACCAAGTGTTTTTCTCTCCCAAACCTTAGAAAGCCCAGACTGTACACTACTTAAAGTGTCAGGCATACATACCCCAAATATGTGTTAAGACTGCATTGAATTGTGTGCAGGGAGAGAACTGAGCAAAGACAAGGACCCAGAGAACCAGTACCTAATGTGCACAAAACATAAATCATCCCCAAGTACATCTGGGAGCAGCCAGGCTTCAGAGTACCAGGAAGGAGGAAAGAGTATTTGGAGCTTTCTCTGGGAGCTGGACAGCCTGTGATCTAGGTCCAGAGAAGGGGGAGAACTGGGCAAGCAGAGCCAGGAAGCTGAGCACATGAGTGCAAGCTCACTCTTCCTTGAATCCGGGGTACTACAACCAAACTGTGGGCCTCACCCCGATGTGCTGACCATACCATGGCTGGGGAAATTGGACTTGAAAAGTGATTTCTATTTTGTGTTTTTAGACACAGAAGCATTTGTGGCACATGCCATTATGGTTTTCTCTGAGCTGTATATTCTCATGGGAACCATGGCCTCAGTTTCAGGCTGGCCTTCTGTGTGTCACAACCTTGCTCACATGAAGACCTTTATTTCACAATTAATTGATGCAATGCCAGGTCTTACATGCAAACAATCTATATTGAGACCCTGCCACTCAGCAGGTGAGTGCCATCTTGGGTTTCCTCCTGGAATCCCATTAACTCCTGTAAAATGGGAATAATCAAGGCTACCTCACAATGTTGTGATTAAATGAGATTCCATAGGCATAGTACATGGCTCAGTGCTCATCTCCAATAAAGATTAATTTACTCCTCTCCAACCTTGGTGATAATGTGTATGTGTGAACTAGCTGCTGGAAATCCTCCCAACTCTACATATTTGAATTGTCATATCTCTTTATAATTCAGAAAAATATCAATATTTTCATGCTTAACCAAATTTTTTTCTTTCTTTCTTTTTTTTTTATTATCCATAATGAGTTACAACATTTAGTGGGCAAACAATGGGTTGTTATCCCCAATTCCCCACTGCCCTCCCCTCCCCCCTCCACTGGATAACCTCCTCCATGGGTCGTCTGGATCAGTCCTTGTGACAGGGGACCATGGATAGACTAGTAATCAGCCAGGTTCTCCTGTCCGTACCTCTGGATAGTCTCCCCCACCACGGC
>PVHP010035660.1:5000-18372 GCA_004024765.1 Zapus hudsonius
CAGAACCTTAAGACAATGATAAATAAACTATTTATAAATTCTGTGACTTGAAGGACAAATACCATTTTGTAAATGGGAAGTTTGAAAAAAAAATATATATATACCAAGAATGCTTAGATATTTTATAAGATAAATCTTGGGTCCTAAGACCAAAGAGAATGTAATGAAAACCAAAGAAAATATAATTCATGTGACAGTGTCACTCTTATATTCTACCCATAATAATATGTGGAAGATTCGACTTTGTGACAGGCTGAATAACCGTATTCTCTCTGAAAGGACAAGGACATACCTCATGTTATTTCTTGGGTAAATGTCTTCTGTTTCTGAACTATTTCTTGGCTTTCAGCAAACAGCACAGGCTTCATTTTATTTGTGTATTTATCTGACTTTACTTTGAGTAGCATTTATTAAAATCTCCAACGTATATATCTTTATATAGATCCTTCTCCCTCAAAATTGCTAAACTCATTAAAAGCATCAGAATGTAGACACTCCATGCCACACCACAAATCTTTATTTTTTTATTTCTATGCAATTAAAATTCCAAACTCTTCTAGATGAGTTTGGCATCTGAAATGATTAATGTACACATTCTTTACACATCGCTATTTGTAAGAATCATGGTCTTTAAACAGACAAGGTGTCAATAGGTACAACCTCCAAATGCATAAAGAAGTCATTAAAAAGTGACTCCCTCTTTTGATCTGTGATCTTTTGTATGCTTCTCTCATCTGGCAAAAAATTGCTCACTTGCAAAAAGCCCTTGGTTACAACATGACATTTACAATGTATAGAGTATGCATTTCATGATTATTCCTCATACATTTGCTCTGATAAAAAAAGAATATGTAATCTTCAATATCCAAATAAATGATTTGACATATTTTATATAACACATGTTCAAGTAATTAATTTTCTCATGATAATGTCATACTATTTAACTCATAATTATGAGCCAAATATTTGTGCAGTAATTTTTAATGAATATATGCATAATAACAGATTGCCCTATTTTCTTTCTATTTAAATGTAATTTAAAGGGACAGAATTAGGGTGAAAGAGGCTTCACATCATTTAACAAATAGTAGGCTGTCAATGACATGACTGACCAGTTTGGGAGATTTTATCAAACCCTATGAATTTAGTTTGTTGATTAGTCTTGTTGGAATCTTATTTGATTAGTAATATAATTGGCTATGTGTAATATCTCATGATGCAAAATGCATTTGGTCCAACTTTAAATGTACATAATCTTTACCACTCTCAGCACTGTTCAAAAGTCCAAAATCAAAAGTCTCATCTAACAAAGTCACTTAACTGCGAGCCTGTAAATTCAAAACACAAGTTAGATACTTCCAACAAATAATGGCACAGAGTAAACATTGCCGTTTCAAAAAGGGGGAATTGAGCATAGCAAAGAAAGATTGAACCAATGCAAGATCAAAATAAGCAAAGCAAACCTCAAATCCTGCAACACCATGCCTAACATCTAGAATCCATGAGAAAATCTCTGGACTCCAAACTCTGCCCCTCCAGCCTATGTTGCTTGTTTTCTGGACAGATCTCTGCAAGCCAGGACAAACAGATTTCCTTAGTAGCCATCCTATAGTGCTGGAATCTTTAAAATCCTGGAGTTTCTACTGAAATTCATGGTTCATCTTTGCAGCTACGCCCCCATGGCATCTATGCTGGGATTATGACCCTGCTCCACATTGCCTAGCAGGAATTTCCATAAAGAATGTGTTGTAGTCAGCTCACATGACACTGGGATGATCCTCCAAATCAGGCACAGTTGTGGGAGGAAAGGATTTATTGAAGTTACAGATCCAGGAGAAGTTCCATAATGGAGAATGTGGTTGGGCCCCTTTCACAAGTCTAAGCAGAGAGAGAGGGAAGCCATCACCAACACCATACACACAGAACAGCAGGTAGGCAGTACAGGTGGGGGGGCAGAGATTTCTTTCCCCTTTATATAGCCTTAGGGCAGTGTCTTGCAACCCTTACCCAGACTTGTTGGCTTCCTGAATCTCTGGAATTTCCTTTCTGCACTTCTCTCTCAGGAAGGGATATTCATTTCCAGCTTCCCTGAGCTTCCTTACATCCTGCCCACTACTGAGAAGGCTGCCTTCCTGTGAACACCATCAGAGACCCAACCAAGATAATTAAAAAGTTCAAGTTTATAACAAAACCTAACCATCACAGCATGTTACAAATCCAATGGCTTTCTCTTTCTTACATTCAGCATAATTCCAAAACTAATACCAGTTGAACTGGACTACCAAATTTGTTAAATAATGGGAGGAATAAATCAAACTTTGAGGAGCAGGAAACTGTCTCAGCATTCTTCCTTCAGATCCTATCTTTTCAAAATAAAAAATTTGCACTCTCTTTTGTCCTAATGCACAGCAGCTGGCCCATCCTCAGTGGTGGTAAAGCCTTACAGAATTGCTGTTGAACTGGGCTTTAGTCTCCAGGCTGAAATTTTCATTTCTTTCTGTACCAAACTTTATAATTTTCATATCCTTCTTCTATGTTTTATATTCACCAAAACACAGCAGTCTATTACAAATTCAACTTTGCTAAAGGTTTTAGGATGCAGGCAGAACACAATGAGATTATCATATGAACAGCTTCTATCATAGTCCTGAAAAAGTCTTTCTCCTAAGAAATTTTATAACTCAAGCCTCTACAGTCCATAGTTCTCTTGGCATTTAGGTCTTCAAATTCTCCCAGAATGGTCCATCATATTCTGCTTAATGTACTGCAAGGCTTCTCTAGTCCAAAGTTCCAAATCTCCAACCATATTTCTCCCATAAAAGAGTTCCAAAAGAAAAAAAATGTTCAGGTTCATCACAATAATGACTCCAATTCACAGTACCATTTTCTGTTTCAGTTATCTTCTTCTTATTGGGAAAAACACCCAGCCAAAAGTAATATATGGAAAGAAAAAGTTTATTTTGGCTTACAGTCTTGAGGGGAAGTTTCATAATGGTATGACAGAGCAGAGTCTAGGTATCACATCTTGTCACAGCAGCTAGGAGGTAGCAGCAAGAGTGAGCTAGCTATGACAAAAGGGGTTTGAGCTATGATAATCCAAGGCCCACCCCAAGGGACATACCTTCTCTAGCAAGACTTCAACTTCAAAATTGCCACCAGCTGGAGATTGAGTGTGAAGCTTAATTATAAATACATGAAGCAAAGGGGCACATTTCACATTCAAACCACCACAGTTGTCAAAGAATGCAGCAAAAGTAATTATGTAATATTCATGAGCAAAAGATGACGCAAAATCCAATTTATATACATAAGATAGGGAATACCTGTGTCATTTGGGGATTTTTCCAGTAGGAGGTAACTGACATAAGGCTTAGAATAAAGAAATTCATTCCACATACAACAGTGATACCAACTTCAGGCATTTTTTAGGCAAATAGTCTCCATTCCAACACCACCCTTTTTCAAAGAGGAATGGAAATCATCAAGCAAGGAGAAGAATTCCTGAATCTTCACAAAATTAGGAGTCACTGTCACCTAAACATCCCCTTATCATGAATTGAGGAAATGAGGACATGATGGCAGAATGTGGTCAACTTTCTCCAAGTTTTTAATTTTTAAAATATACTTTTTTCTTGGTTAATATCTATTGAAACTCTATTTAGAGGGCTGGGGTATAGCTCAGAGTGCTATTCATAAGGCCCTGGGTTTGATCTCTAGCCCTGAAAATGAAAAACCAAACCCTGCTATCTAGTCTCTTGACTTTTAAATTTTAATATATTTTTAAAATTTTTGTTATAGGTGTCACTACATAGACCAAGCTGGCCTGGAACTCATAGTCCTTCTGCCTTGGTCTTCCGAGTGCTAGGATAAATGCATTCCATGCCTGGCTTCTTCTATAGTTTTTTTTTTTTTTTTTTACTTTCTTTAGCTAAACTCTAAGAGAAAATGGAGGAGAAGAAGGAAGAGGAAGACATGGAATAAAAGACGAAAGTAAGAGTGAAAGACAAAAAGCTCTACCTTCCTTTTTATATGTTATTGAAAATTAAGTTGATGTACCAGCTGAATCTCAAAGCGATTCCATCTCTTCTACAGTTATTAACATTTTCTGAAATTACTTAGAAAAATGACTTTGACAGAAAATCCTGTGTATATATAGCTTGGATGGCATGACTGACCATATCAGGTTTAAAAGGCAAAGAAATGGCAGCTCATTTCATTTTAGGGCCCTGGCCATGTGAACAAAGGGACAAAACCAAAAGAAGGTGACTGAACTAAACAGAGGGACTTTGGGAAAACAGTCAAACAGGTGCCAGGATCCATTCACTTTCTGTGCAACCCAATATAACCTCTTAGGTGACTAGGAGAGACAAACAGCTATGACTTGTAGCTTTCTGAAAGAGTTATTGCCTTTTCATAAAGGTCCTGTTTTCCATAAACATTAGGACCAAACATTAGGGGGGGAAAGCTCTCATAAGGAAAAAAAAGAAATAGCATTGTCTTTTTATTTCTTTTACACCTCCATCTTTTTTCATTCCTGTGATGAATGAAATCTTTGCTATGAAAAGTGCGGCCTTTTTTTTTAATCATCCAGAATTTGAAATTTTATTGTTGTTATATGTTAGAAGCTTCCTGGAAGAATGGGGTCATTTTTTTTTCTTTTTATGGGGTCATTTTTTATGTATGTTTTTGTGTCCTGCTTTTTCCACATTCAAGCATTTAGCACAGTGGTATTTTCCTGAAAAAATAATTGTATCTTTTAAAATAATTTTATTCATTAAAACTTTTTAATATTGTTTTTCTTTTTTTGGTGTGTGTGGTGAGCATATTCATATGCATGTAGACACATTTGTGTGCATACATATGAACATGTAAGTGTTCTGGAGACCAGAGATTGATGTTGCATATGTCTTCCTTGATCATGTTCCACTCTATTTACTGAGGCAGCTTCTCTAACTTGGATGCAGAGCTCACCAACTGGTCTACCAGCTTGCCCTAGGGATCCACCTATTTCTTCTTCCCAAGTGCTTGGAGTTTTAAGGAGAGATTTAAGAGGAGAGCTTAAGCCTAGAATTTAAGAGAAGGAGGCAAGGCAGAGCTCTTGACCAGGGAGGCAAAAGGGGGTTTGAGAAGCCCACCTCAAGACAAAGGTTTTTTCTTTTTATGAACCCCATGGCTGGTTTAACCAGTCTAGTCCTGACATCACGGGACTGGGGTCAGGACTTCTGGAAAAGAGCAATCTTCCCAGAATCTTAATTCTCTAGGAAGGGCCTGCTCAGAAGAGAGTGGAAGGACTCCCTAAGGGGGCCTAGATAAAGAAAGCCAAGGCCCTTCTGATGTTTCTGATCTGTAGATTTCCCCCTATAGGCCCAAGGACAATTCCTGTGTTTTGTAAGAGAAAGCTATTCACTTTGGGGTTCTGTCACCTTAAACTGCCTACAGCATTACTGGTATGACATTGATGGGTGTGACCTGTCAGGCCTGATTCTCTAAAAATTTGTACACATTTATGAGGTTCAGTACATACACATATACAGTGTGTATTGATCAAATCCACCCTCTGTTTTCTCACACCTGCCATGACACCCATCTTAATTAAAGGTAATCACTGTTTTATTGAGAACTGATATTAGATAAACATATTACCTAGATATCACAGTTAATTAAAGTATTTCCCGTTTTTCATTCTTTAATAGCTATCTTTCAATGGAGGCATAATTTACAGATCAAATGCACAAATCTAGAGTATACGGCTTTTTTTTTCTACAGTGGTAAAGAAATCAAGGACCTCACATATGATAAGTAAGCACTTTACCACTGAAATAGCTATACCTCTGGTACCTATTTTCTTTTTCTCTGCCTTCTCCTCATCTTTCTTCCACCCCCTGCTTTTTCTCTTTTATTTAATTTCTTTGAGGCAGAGTCTCACTGTGCAGCCCAGGATGGCTTGCTTTAGCCATTTGAGTGCTGGGATTGCAGTGTTCACCATTGTTGCAGTCAGCATTCTAGTTGCTGTGCAGAAAGAACCCAAACAAAAGCAGCTTGTGGAGGAATGGGTTTATTAGGCTTACTGACTCGAGGGGAGACTCCATCCTGGCAGGGAAAAGGATGGCATGAGCAGAGGGGTGGACATCACCTCCGGCCACAGCACTGCAAACAGCGGCAGGAGGTGTGCCAAACACAGGCAAGGGGAAGCTGGTTTATAACCTCATAAGCCCGCCCCCAACAACACAGCTTCATCGAGGTTGTAAAACCCAAACTGCCATCAGCTGAGGATCAATCTATCAGAACACATTCATTTGTTTGTGGGGGACACCTGGATCAAACCATGACAACCATCATGCCTGATTTTATTATTTTTTTAACAGAAAATACAGAAGCTGGGGCTGTGATTCCATGGTAGTATGCTTACATTGTATATTCAAAGGCTTAGATTCCATCCATAGTGTGTGGGAAACGAGAGAGGACCACCAGAGACAAAGAGGGAGAAAAGAGAGAGAGGAAAGGAGGGAGAGAGGCAGACGAAGAGAGAGAGATAGATAGATAGATAGAGAGAATGTAGTTTCAAGACCTGTATAGAGGAGGAGTACATGAAAATTGAGGCCAAAGGAAATGTTAAAGAAGAGAATCCAGGCTGGAGAGATTGCTCAGTGGTTAAGGCACTTGCCTCCAGTGACTAAGGCCCTGGGTTCAATTCCCCAGGACCCACATAAGCCAGACCCACAAGGTGGTGGCCCTGCTCTCTCTCTCTCTCTCTCTCTCTCTCTCTCTCTCTCTCTCTCTCTCCTTAAAAATGAATAAATAAAATATTTTAAAAAGAAGAGAATCCAAGGTGGAAATTACTTACAAAGGGAGAAAAGAATTGAAATTAGCAAGGATAAGATGCAGGAGCCAATAAGCAAGCAAACAAACATAGAGAAAGGAAAATGACCCAGAATTATGTAATTTCTGTTTTAATCATGTTCTCTAAGGACTTTTGGAACAAAAACCAACTTTTGAGTCTTCTTCAGGAGCTTCAGTTCTTCCCTCTATTGCTGTTTTCTGATGTTTCCAGTGACCATTTAGATGAACAGACATCCACTGGTGGCCATGTCAGGGCAGAAGAGAGCTTCAAAACCGCTTGGATAGGGCAGTATTTAAGGGAGCCAGAAGGCCTTTTCACTTCAAAATAAGTGCTGCTTTGTCTCCCATGCTTCCTTATTTGAGGCATAAGCTGAATCTAGGACATAGCCTAGTGGGAGATTGTCTATGACAGGGTCACGAGTCTGATGGTGCCCAAAAGAAAGGCAGGATGGATGTGTGTGTGTGTGTGTGTGTGTGTGTGTGTGTGTGTGTGTGTGTGTGGTCACAGGGAGATCTTCTCAAGTGTTAGGATTAACCGACTTACAATGTCTATGAGAAATAACTGAATCCACAATTAGCAGTTGTCTGATTTTGAGGAAATTTTGCATAAGGACTAACATGTCTCCAACCAGACCTTGAGGGAAGCCAGCTAAGACAAGAAGGCCAAAGGTTATCTGTCATAGTGACTGGTTGTTTTTGTCATTACTTTGGTGCTGGGGATCCACTGTAGAGTATTACCTGGGCTAAGCACTGGGTTCTGCCAATGAGCCATACCCAGGGCCCCATTGTTCATGCTTATGAGATTTTTCAGGAAGACAGGTGTGATGGTGCATGCCTGTAATTTCAGCACTTGGGAGGCTGAGACAGGAGGATTTCTGTGAATTGGAGGCCAGCCTTGCCTACATAGAGAGTACCAGGACAACCAGAGCTACATGTCAAGATGTTATCTCAAAAAATCAAATAAAATAAAACAAAAATATCACCCTAAAAAGAGATTCTGAAGTCTTCACAGTTGGAAAGTCCTTTTTTCCCCTACTGATATTGCTGTCAATTAAAACAAAAAATATTCACTTTCTGTTGAAGCCAGAGAAGAGACACACAAAGAATTATTAAAAGTTGGAAGAAGGAAGGATGAAGACTTATGTAAGAAATATAAGAAGACATAACTAATGGAGTTTTCTGAAGCTTTATGGCATTGTAGCTGCTCCATCTGTGAGTCTCAAGTAAATTTGATGGCTAAAATTTGAAATAAATGAGGATAATGGGCCACAGCTGCAGTTTACAGCTATTGAAAAGTGCTAATACAGAGAAAGATTTATTTGGTCCATAAGTCCAAGGGCTGAGGCAGTAGCTCAAGGGAAGAGCGTGTGCTTAGTATGTGCAAAACCTGGGTTCAATGCTGAGCAACTCTCTCTCTCTCTCTCTCTCTCTCTCTCTCTCTCTCTCTCTCTCTCTCTCTCTCTCTCTCTCTCTCTCCCCCCCTCAGGGTACATACACATTAGAAAAAACAATGCAGTTTAAAAATTCTGATTAAAAAAGAGGAACAATTTCTTGATTTTTCAATAGTGAGAACTATTGGAATACCAAATAAAATCTTGATCTTGATTCACTGGGAGGAAGAAAAGTGTTATACATATTCAAAACATCATTATTATTCATCCCTTAAGGGAAATGCTGATAACTTCACCATTCAAACACATCTGAGCAGTAAAGGAGGTAACTGGTCCCATAGCAGATATGACTCTCAAAATACAGCTTCCAATTCCCCTGGTGACAAGGTAAGCTTATATTGCATGCTATGGGGTCCCTCTGGGATGGGGTTATTCTGTCTGCTTCTTAAAATTCCGAAAAGCTACCACTTCAATTTGCTGAACTTGGCTGCTTCTACTTGGAAATCTCAAGTGATGTACATGACTGTAAGCCATCTGCTTGGTTTTAGGTGATGAGTTAAGTCACACATTAATCCTTCAAGAAACTCAGAAAAGCATACATCTGAAACCCCAGCCCTCAAGAAGCTGAGGCACGAAAGTTGCTGCAAGTTGAGACTATCATGGATTATATACTGAGTTCAAGGCCAGCCTGGGATACTGTAGAACTCTATCTTAAAGAAAGGTATGATGAAAGAGTGTGAGAGAGAAGTGGAAGAAAAAAGAAAAGAAAGGAAGGAAAGAAAGAAGAAGGAAGAAGGGAAGGAAGGGAGGGAGGGCTTGGGCCCCAGACCATGGTGTTACTGGGAGTTTTTAGAACATTTAGGAAGTGGTGCCTGGAAGGAGGTGTTCAAGTTACTGGAGATAATGGAACCCCAGCCCCTTTCTCTTGTACTGCTTTACTTTCTGTCCATGATGAGAGTGACTTTGTTCTGCTGTGTGCTTTCACCATGACACAGTGCTTCTTTGTAGCCCAAGGCAATGGAGCCCATCAATCATGGACAGAAACCACTGAAATCAGGAAGCAAAATATGCTTCTCCTCCATATAAGTTGATTTTCTCTGGTATTTTCTGGAAAGCTGACTGACATAGGTGATACACAGCAGAGGAAAGGGATATAGCAGGAAATACACTCCTTTCCAGATGCTGGCTTTCAGCCACTTCTTCTGTAGGTCACATAACATTCTGCAAGGCTCTCCCAGATCTCCCAGCAATTAGTATGTATCATTAAAATCATATCTAGAATTATGCTCTCCAGTCTAAATCATAGTTTGAAGGTTTTTTTCCTTTTTTTTGGCCTGATCTTTCCTTCCCTGAGTACATAAGTAATTCAGAGCCCTGCGAAATAGACAAATCCCATAAGGGATTTGCTATCCCAAATCACACTGAATATTTTATTGAGAAGGTAAAACTTTAAAATCAATTTTGAAGGTGGTATTACTTTACACTGAAACTCAAACTTACAGGTTGTTCTAAAAAGAGTGAGAATCAATGGTCTTTTTTTCAGTGCATCATAGTGAGTTAATTATAATGAGGGCTTACTTTAAACAATGTGTAAATCTACTTTCATGTTCAGTTCACTTCTGTTAGGGATTGTGATAAAGACAAAGTATCACTTACCCTGGATGTCATTGTGATTCTTGTGTTCTGAAGCTATTAAGAAAACAAACCCTGTCTTCCATTTTTCTCTCTGCTTAGATAATTAATCCTAATTTCTAAAGTTTCATTTTTTTTCTTTCACCTTGACCCTTTTTATTCTACTAAAGTAGTCTGTGAGGAGCTGGGGAGATTTCTCAGCAGTTAAAGTTTCCTTGCTTGCCAAGCCTGCCAGTTTGGGTTTGATCCCCTGGTACCCATGTAAAGCCAGATGCACAAAGCGGTGCATGTATCTGGAGTTCATTTGCATGAGGCCCTGGTGTGCATATTTTCTCTGCCTCCTCTGTATATCAGATAAATAAAAGGGTTTTTTTTTTATTTTTATTGTCCATAATGAGTTACATTGTTTAGTGGGCCAACCATGAGTTGTTATCCCCAATTCCTCATTGCCCCCTTCCTCTTCCCCAGTCAGCTGGATATCCTCCTCCGTGGGCCCTCTGGATCAGTCTTTGTGGTAGGGGACCATGGATAGCCTAGGAGTCAGCCCGGTTCTCCTGGCCCATGTGTGTTGTTACTGAGGGGTGCCATGCCTCTGATAATCTCCCCCACCACTGCTCTCACAATCTTTCTGCCCCCTCTTCCGCTCAGTTCCCTGAGTCATGGTGGGTGAGTATTAAGGATGCTTTAATGTTGTGCGCTTAGGGGTCTTTGTGTTAAGAATCATTGGTTTCTGTCTCAGTGGCTTATGCTGTGTGGATTGAATGGCTGTGGCTGTGGGTCCCTTGTTCATCCCGTCATTCTCTGCAGGGTTCCCTATGGATCCTCCACGATATGACTGTGAAATAAAAGTATTTTTAAAAGATCTTTAAAAAATAAAAAAAAAACATAGCCTTTGAAGTTAATCTTTCTTTTCCAAGGAAAATAGAAAAATATTTAATGATTTACCTGAAAACTATTTAAGGGGTCAGCAGCCTTTTTGCCTTTTCTGTTCCATTCCAGGTTCCTATCTTGCTGAGAATAACTGCACTGCTTTGTCTATTTCGTCTTTATATTTATTTGCTTCCCATGCTGCCTTTTCCAGTGCTGAGATTCAACCCAGGACCTCATGCACGGTATGCAAACATTCAGTTTCTATTTGTTGTTTACTTTGTAAAAATATTTAATTAATTTATTTGAGAGAGGGTGAGATAGAGAAAGAAGCAGATAGAGAGAGAACAATGCACCAGGGCCTCAAGCCACTGCGAACAAACGCTAGACACATGCACCACCTTGTGCATCTGGCTTTATGTGGGTACTGGGGAATTGAACTCTGGTACTTCTGATTTGCAGGCAAACACTTTAACCAGTAAGCCATCTCTGTAGTGCCTATTGTTTACTTTTAATGAATTTTGACTCTAAAAAATTTTAGAGTACAGTGCCTGGATGAGAATATGGCAGGAGGCCTGGCTTGGCTATACTAGGGTGGTTAAAATGTAGCTTTGAAAGCAGGAGATGTGGCTCAGTGGTAGGGTAACCTGGTCATATGAGCAAGGCTCCAAGTTCTATTCCCAGTCCCACAAGACAAGCAATAAAACAATAAAAACAATAATCTTCCACCCAGTTAGTAAAAGTTGTGTGGAGTAGAAATTGAACCATTTTAATATAAAGCCCACTAAAGAAAGTATAAACATGATTTCAACTAGAGGCATAGAGGTAAACAGAAAGCCTCCTGGGCTTTCTCTGCTCTGGGGACCACAGTTGAGTTATGTCATTGCATTTTCTTTGTTTTTCCTGTGGTGCGGGAGAACCAGGCCAGGACCTTCTACATGGCAGGCAAGTATCCTACCATTGAGCTACATCCCCATCTCTTTGTTATTCTTTTGAACAAGGAAGTATCCTATAAACATAGTTGACCCTGGGGTGAGGGGTGGAAGAAAGTTGCTTCATGAATGATATAAAATTTATAAATATGAAAGAAACATTTCCCATGGCACGGATTGTGCCCACCCTCACCCTCTCCAGTGGGAAGTGAGTTAGCTCAGAGCATTAATCTCTTAATTAAAAGAGTCAAAGCAATGGTCCTCTGGAGAGGAAGACAGGCAAAGTCCTCACCGGGAACTTCATGCATCATTTCTCTCTGTGCCCCAGAGTCTGATGGGCATCAGCATGCCAGAATAGTCCCGGGGGGAGAGGAATGCCAGTGGATTTGACAAGTTTCCCTAGTAACACAGGCAGGAAGTGCTCTCTCACTCAGTTGGGAATTACTGCACAAAGGAAATGTCATGGTTTGATACAGGTGTCCCCCACAAACAATTGAATGTGTTCTGATAGATCGATCCTCAGCTGGTGGCAATTTGGGTTTTGCAACCTCGATGGAGCTGTGTTGTCAGGGGCGGGCTTATGGGGTTATAAACCAGCTTCCCCTTGCCAAAGTTTGGCACACCTTCCTGCCGCTGTTTGCAGTGCTGTGGCAGAGGTGATGTCCACCCATCTGCTCATGTCATCATTTTCCCTGCCAGGATGGAGTCTCCCCTTGAGTCCGTAAGCCAAATAAACCCATTCCTTTACAAGCCACTTTTGTTTGGGTTCTTTCTGCGCAGCAACTAAGAAGCTGACCGCAACAGTTTTGGTACCAGGACGTGGGGTCATCTGTTGCTGCTAGAACCCTGATCTTGTGACTTTGGGCTTTTGGAAGTGATCTGCAGAAGGAATGTGGACAGATTGGAAAGCTTGTCCTAAGAGGTGCCTTGCAGTGCTGTAAGTACAGCGTATTGGATCATTCTGGTCAGAGTTTAAAGACCTGAATGTAATGAGAACTAAGGACTGTGAGGTTTGGCTTACGAGGGAGAGAAAGAACTTGGACAGGACTGTGCCAGAAGCAGTAGCATGAGAGGCTTGCTGCATTCTGCCTGCCTGTGTCCTGAGAACCTGTGCAGGGTTGTTTTACATAAAGATGGACTGGTATGAGCAGATGGAGATGGCACAGAAAGAAAGATCTTTGGGTCAAAACTGCTGCCCGTTCACCTGCATTGTTTGAGAGATGACAATCATTGAGATTCAGCCAGTTGGTCTGCATTGGAACAACAGGAAGAATGTGGACTCTTTGAAGTAAGGGACCTGAATGCTTTGATCCCCCTGGATTAACAAGTTGGTAGCCCACCTGGTTCTGTGGAATGGATATTGGTTAGAAAGAGAGGGTCATTGGATTTGCAACACAGTTTTGTTTTTGAAAAATGGCCATCGGCATGTGAAGCAGGTGTGCAAGGTTGCCTGCATGGAGCCTGATGGAGCCATGAGGATGAACTGTGGGTTGCAAAGGAGACCTAAAGAGTTCCAGGACTATGGATGGGTGCCAAGGTGAGCTGCCAGCACCGGATGACGTTTTCCCGGACTGTGAGTAGCCGAGCTGGAGGGGCGGAATTGAATCTCCAAGAGACTTGTGTTATTGGTTAAGAATCATTGAGCTTGGAGTTAGAGATTGATGGTGCCCTGTTTGTTTTAAATCTTGTATTGTATTGGTCAATCTGTTT
>PVHP010035661.1:0-18242 GCA_004024765.1 Zapus hudsonius
GGTTTACATGGTACTGGGGAATTGAACCCAAGCCTGCAGGGTTTGCAGGCCCAAGTTGCCTGCAGTGTTGGAGGTCATTGTGGGCATGAAGGCTTCCATGAGATGGTTTATGATAAATTTACCCTTAATAATCGCAAGGCTGCATCATGTGGGTGGGTGAATTCTGCTCCTTATTGAGCATTTTCTATGCAAAATGCTGGTAGAGCTAGTAGTTACTAAACTGAGTGACCTGTGAATCCAAAGTTAAGGACTAAAGCTAAGTTGTGCTGTTAGAAAGTGACACATGTGACATTGAACTTGAACATGGAAACATTCTGGGCTGTAAAAGGAAACCCACCACCTGGTCAACATCATGGACAGATCTCCTTATGTTTAAGGAAGAGATCGGACTCCAAAGTGTATTGTGAACCACTGTGCTGTATTTCTTCACCCAGACCATCAAGTCATAGCTGCCTGCTGGCCCAGCACACCGCGAGAGGTGAAGGCAATTGGTAGGGACAGTCAGTGATCTTCCTCAGAGATCCAACACATCTGCAGTCCCAATGGGTTGGAGGCTGTATCTCCCAGTTTTGGGCTTGTCCTGACTGAAGCATTAGGTTTGGGTTGATGATGGAGTGAGATCCCAAGATATCTGAAAGCTTCATCCCTGGGCAGAGGCAAGAAAAGAAGAGCAACTCCCTCTCCCTGGTGGCATGACCTGTGCTGGCTGCCACTCTGAAGTGGTACCAAGTGTTTACTTAGTCCTGCTTTTATGAGTGTCTGTCAGGTGCACCATGAGAATCTGAGGGTGGAGCTTTGGGAATACATTGAGCAGAGTTCACCACTTAAAAAAACCCCCAAAAACGGCTGGTTTGGCTCTGTAACTAGCAAAGGGCAGGGAGGTGGAGAAAGAAAACCCCATTTGTCTTTGAGCTCAGCCAGCCAGAAAAAAGGAGCAGCCTGCCTCGAAAGGCAGGGCAGGAGGGATGGAGAAAAGAGGCCTCGGATGACAGTACATCAGGAGGTGACAATGAGGGAGGGACGGCTCTTTGCCTCGTCATGGCTGCCCTGCCCTGTCAGTTACTTTCTCGTCAACCAAAGGCTCAGTGGTGCAGAAAAAGCCATGTCAGATCAACAGCTCTCTCCTGCTCTGAGCCTGTGATCTGAGACACACCTGGCTGATGGGAGCCTCAGGCTCTGAAGCTTTGGCCTGGAAGTATCTGGAAGCATCTGGATCTATGCCCCAACCTGCCCTCTCCAGCTGGGCTGAGCATCTCTAATAAGGGGCCACGTGGGCCCTCTCCTCGATGTCTGAACTCAGAGCCGCTATGCTGCTGGGAGATCATTTCATTCCCCATCAAAAGCTGCTGGTTTCCTGAGGGCGTCCTTTGGAAGCAAGGCTGTCATGTGTTTGCCAAAGCTGTGATTGAAATTCATTTTTGGATCCCTGTGCTCAAGAGTTCTGAACGTTCCCACGAAGAAGGAGTGGGCCTGGGCTACCCTGACACATTCCTAAAGTCTCATTTCTGTGTGGTCCCTTCCAGAATCTTTGGAAAGTTCCAGGAGATCTATTTCTTGATAATTTTTTTTTCCTTGCATAGGGTCAGGCCAGCAGAGAGCAGAGCAGATGTCAGATCTGAAGTTTTCCTAATTCCAACACTTGACCGCTGGCCTGCTGATCTGTGCTGATGCATCTAAAATGTCTGGGAGCAGCCCTTAAGAAACCCATTCCTGTACGCTGACTTAAAAAATAAAATAAAAAGAAGCTGGAAACTTCCCTTCTTCAAGAAAAGCATCACGAAAGAACAGGGTGATTGGAGTCAGTTGCATCCCTGGCTGATATAAAGGCCTCTTTTCCCTCTCTCAGAAAGTCAGAATGGATTGTGCTTAACTGAGTTGTGAAACCCCGACAAAATTTTTCTAATGTACATTGTCATGGCTGACAAAAAAATAGGCTTTAATTCTTAAGAATGCAGGTTCTTTGCTGGAGAGATGGCTTAGTGGTTAAGCATTTTCCTGCAAAGCAGATGGACCTGAGTTCCAGTCCCCTAGGACCCATGTAAAGCTAGATGCGAAGCGAAGGGGTGCATCTGTCTGGAGTTCCTTTGCAGTGGCTGGAGGCTCTGGAGCACCCATTTTCTCTCTGTGTCTGTCTCTTTCTCTCTTTCACTCTCTCAAATAAATAAATAAATAAAATGAAATATTAAACAAAAATTGCAGGCTCTGCCAGGGTGTGGTGGTACACACCTTTAGAGAGGCAAAGGTAGGAGGATCGCTGTGAGTTCGAGGCCAGTCTGAGACTACAAAGTGAATTCCAGGCCAGCTTGGGCTAGAGCGAGACCCTACCTTGAAGAAACAAAACAAAAGAGCCGATTCTTTCCAGAGCTGGCCTGCCATGGACTATATCTTAGATATAGAAGAGATGTTCAAGATGGAAACCTGACTGAGGGGACAGGTGCTGGGGTCAGAGGTCCAGGTCAGCACTCAGCACTAAGACTTCCAGTGAAAATGAATCCATGAGTATATTGAGAGTGGTTTTGCTTTTTTACCCTCCTAGGAGTTAGCAGACAGGCCTTGTCGGGGGCGAAAGCCTTTGGGGGCCCACGGAGGCACACCCTGGCTTAATCTCAGGACGGCACCTGACAGCTTGCCAAGAGGGGCTTGGCTTAATAGGTTTCAGGAGGTAGTCCTGGTTGGGTATTTGCACATCATGCCTGACAGGTTCTTATCATAGACGGACCAATAGCTCCCTGATTGGCAAGGAGCTCTATATATTCTGGTTTCATTTATGGAAGAGGGATCTGAGAGAGCAATAAGGGAGAGCAATAAAGAGAGAACGTGCATTCTTACACCCATAAGCGGTGTGTGTGTGTGTTTGTGTATGTGTGTGTTTTATCATTGCCCCCGCTGGCGGTGGGCAGTGACAAGGCCTGGCTTGTGATCAAAGTACACACTCACATTACCACCCCAGAGGCCATGCTTGGTGCGTTGTCATGCAACCTTTAACCCCCCCTGGCTGCATTTGAGGAGGTGGGCTCTATGATTGCCAATCTTGTCCCCAAAGACCTGATGTTAGAAGGGCCCACGAATCTGTATGAAGAACACCACACCGTGTTGCACTCCACTGGACACATTCATTAAGAAACCCTCTTTTCCGCTGCTTGTACCGTGGCATTTCTCTTAAGACACCACAGGTGCCATGTAGAGCCGAGTTAACTTGGAATTATCCCACTGAGCTTCAATTTCAAGGTCATTGATGGAGCTGTTCAGACCAATTTAAACCTGAAAGTATCCAATCCCTTTCTTCGTCAGAAAGAAAACATATACAAAACAAATTCATCAGAGTGTCTCATTTTTTCATATTAAAAATATTTATTTATATGTGTATACGTATGTACATGTAGGTATGTATACGTACCAGGATCTCTTGCTACTGCAAATGAACTTCAGATCTATGTACCACTCTGTCCTGCTTTACATGGGTGTCAGGGAATTGAACACAGGGCAATAGACTTTGAAAACAAGCACTTTTTTAAACCACTGAGCCATCTCTTCAGACCCTGTTTTCAAGTTTTTATTGTAAAATAATTTCACTTTGATAGAAAGCGTAAAAAGCCACAGAGCCAAGTCAGCTGGCCTCCCCAGCACACTCTGAGATGCAAGGCTGTGCTAGAACCCCTGGATTTAAGTAGATATGCTGCTTACTGGGCGCACAGCTGACCCCCGGCATCCTTTGTTGGAAACTGGGATGATAATTCTCTTCCAGGATAGCTGTGAGCAGCAAATGAAGGGGCTTCTACTGGATCCCCAGTAAACTCTCAAGTAGGACACCAAGGTCAGTTACCATTCTCACTCACTCCAAGGACAGCGTGGGAAACATCCTTGCTCCCAAATGCAGTTGATACTAATGCCTTAGTTATCTGTGGTCACACAGCTCGCCTTCATATCCATTAATTATGTCATTTCTTTTGGTTTTGTAGTTCAGTCTGGCCTTGAACTTGGTATGTAGCTGAGGAAGGCTGTAGAAGTTACATTCTTATTGCTGGGATAAAACACAAGACTAGAAGCACCTTATGGGAGGAAAGGATTTATTCCAGGCTTTAGGCAGTTTGGGTGACAAGGTCCCAAAGTAAAATCCAGGACTGTCCTGGAGCTTGTCCTTGCCTGCTCCAATTTGTGAGAGATCAGAGAATGAGCTCACTTATCTCCGCCTAACCAGGTTTTTCCATAAACAACAGAGCCTTTCCCTGCAGTGGGAGGTCTCCAGTTCCAGAATTGAAACCTAATTCTGGCATTGTGATTGGTCAAGCTTAGGACCCCAGAACTTGGTGTCATGGACCAATCAGCTGTCTCTTTGGCTCACCTGAGCCAGAAAGTATAATTACCTGGGGAGGGCTCACTCTCACACACACTCTCTCTCATTTCTTCTTGGCTGACCAGCTCAGATCCCTAAACCTTTAAGTTTTGCTAAGCCTCCCTCCTTTCAGCCACCAGGTTGAGAGGGGGATGGAGACCCCTTTACTCTCACATGGGCTCTCTACCTGCTCCTGCCCTTCACAAGGCAGGAACTCTTTACATTTTCTTTTCTTTCCTTTCAAATTCTCTTTTCATGTTTCTTCCAGGCCCACCGTGTGGGTTTTCAAGACATGTGGGTGCTCTTAATCCCCCTTTCTTGGTCCCTCTCTCTGCCATCTCTGACTTCTTAATAAATATAATAATTTAACAATCAGCCGTCTCCATCTTGTTTTTATTAATTCTTTAAGTAAAAGCAGACAAGAACTCAGGGTTCTGGGCTCAAGAACTATTTCCTGAAACCCAATGACCCCATATAAGGCTTGCAGGATTGAGGCAGGATCGAGGGGAAGTTTCAGTGAGGCAGAGTGGGGTTGGGGAATCACATTATCTTACAATGAAGGAAGGAAATTGTGTAAACCAGCTCTCAACATTCAGTAGGGCTACAGTCATTAACCTCAAGGTCTACCCCTAGCAACACACCTCCTCCAGCAAGACTCCACCTCTCAAAGGGCTCCACCAGCTAAATTGTAAGTGGGAAACTTAATCACAAACACTCCAGGCTATGGGCCAGATTTTATATTCCTACCACCACAATGGCCTTGAACTCCTGACCTCGTGCCTCCACCTCCCAAGTGCTAGAATTAGTGTGTAATAAAGCTGCCTGGCTTTATTATGCAATTTGACCTTTGTGATAATCTCGTGAAGCAGACAACTAAACTGTACCTTCATTCATTACCTACATTATCCTGAAGTTGCTTTGATCTTGATGACACTTGCTCTGGGTAACTTCACTCCAGATGAATGGGGATTTGTCAGTACTGGTTTACTAGGTCTGTTTATTATTCCAAAATATTTTATTTATTTGAGAGAGAAAGAGAGGGAGAATGGGAGTATATCAGGGCCTCCAGCCATGGCAAATGAACTCCAGACATATGGGCCACCTTGTGCATCTGGCTTTACTTGGGTACTTTTAGGTACTGGGGAATTGAACTTGGGTCCTTCTGCTTTGGAGGCAGTGCCTTAACTGCTAAGCCATCTCTCCAGCCCCTAGGTCTGTTTTTACCTGGTTTGAGCCTTTCTTATTTTTCAGACTTAAAAGTTCTCTGCTGCTCTGGCCTTCTGGCATGCTTTTGGGAACTGTGGCCACTCCCTGGATTTTCTGCTCTGCTCCCAGTTAACCTCTGGCCTGGCTGGGATGTCCAGGGGGCGGGGCTTGCTGTCTCACCAGCTGTGGCTAGTTAACCTTGACCTGCTGTTCTCTGTAAAATGGAGCCGGAAACTCAACACATGAACTCTTTCAAAGTGCTCATATCATCTTGCCATTAATCCAATTTGGGATAAAACAGAATTTAGCTCTTCCACTCATCAATTTTAAGTAAAAAGCAAATGTTTTTTGTTTTTTCCCCCTTTACTCTGGAACTGTGTAGCTTTCTCCTCCCGACTCTACCATGCTTCTTCCGAGGGAGGCCTGGGGTGTGTGTGTGAGGAGAAATCCCCTTGATTGACATGCAGATCCACAGTTTCCAGGGGTGTTTCTACTGTGGCCACCTAAGTCTCCATTCCTTTCAAAGCTTTCTGATCTCAGTATTCCTTAATTGCAAAAGGAAGCTAAATTCATTTCCCCTGCCTTAACAGTTTCTCTCTACTTTAACAGCTCTTTTTGATAATAATTCAGGGTTCCCCTAAACATTTTTTTGAGGGCTGTGGAGATGACTCAGTGGTTAAAGACACTTTCTTGCAAAGCCTGCAGGCTTGGGTTCAATTTCCCAGTACCCACATAAAGCTAGATACACAACATGGCACATGCGTATGGAATTCATTTATCGTGGCGGGAGGCCCTGGTATGCTCAGAATCTCACAAATTTATAAAAATATTATTTTTTAAACATTTATTTTCAGTGCAGGAGACTTGGCTCAGTGACTAAAGGTGCTTGCTATTAATGCCTGGTGGCCCAGGTTCAATTCCCCAGCATCCACATAAAGCCAGATGCACAAAGTGGTGCATGTATCTGAAGTTTGCAGCAGCAAGAGACCCCGGGACAGCCATTTCTCTATCATCCATCTATCTTTCTACCTATCAATCATCTATCTATCCATTTATCTTTCTCTCATAAATAAATAAAAATATATTTTTAAAAAATATATTTTCATGTGCTTGTGTGTGCATGCAAGCATGCTCAAGTCTCTTACCACTGCAAACGAATGCCTGTTCAGCTTTAAGTGGTGGTTTGGGCGGTTTGGGAATTGAACCCAGGTTGGCAAGCACCTTTAACTGCTGAGCCATCTCCCCAGCCCAGGGTTCCCTTTGTACCGGTTACTAAAAACAAGCTGTTTGTGCTACAATTATAAACACAGATGAGGTCAGGTCCCACATGGGGGTGGAGGAAGCACCATAACCTTACCCTCTGGGAGGCGGAATTTAGAACAAGGGAGACTGGCTGCTCTTGGACTCTACCCAAGGGTTCTTGTCATTGAACTGTCCAAAAGAGCGCCTTATAAGGCAGTTTCTTCTAGAAGGCATGTCTGTAGTGGAGCCTGCGGGAAGGCTTAGGGACAGGATGGAATTCATATTTAAGGATGTCAGGAAGAGGCTGCTCAGCTTCAGCAATTCATCTCAGACCTCCTCCTGGTGTGGCATGGGAACAAACCTGCAGTGATTTAACGCTCAGCTTTAAAATTCTGTTTCCTTGAAGAATTGTGGAATGGGTATCTTCCATTCAACAAGCAATTCTCAAGCTATGAGGACATTGACTTGATTTTTGGATGACTATTCTCTAAAGTAAGTCCTTTACTCTTCATGAATAGGCTCAAGGCGGGCACAATAGAATACCCCCAAAGCTTTACCCCTTCTTCAAGGTTGCCAGTTTTCTTTGCTAAAGTTTTCCAGCCTCTCAAATCTCTTCTACCATGCAGTGATTAAAACTGGATGCCAGCCTGGGACTAAGCAGTGAGTTCACTCAGCCTGGCCTAGAGTGAGACCCTACCTCTAAAACAACAACAGCACACCTGGCTGAAGTGCTAAAGAAGAAATGGTGATTTGCTTACCATTCTAGAAACTTCTATGAATGGCAAGTGAGGCCAGAAAAAATAAAAAGGAATTTTCACTAGGTAGGGCAGACTCTTAGGAGTGACTTATTTATTTTTATTTCAAAAAAATTTAAATTAAATTAATTTATTTGCAAGCATACACACACACACACACACACACACACACACATATATATATATATATATATATATATATATATATATATATAGAGAGAGAGAGAGAGAGAAAGAAAGAAAGAAAGAAAGAAAGAAAGAAAGAAAGAAAGAAAGAAAGAAAGAAAGAAAGAAAGAAAGGACATGCCAGGGCCTCCAGCCATTGCAAACAAACTCCAGATACATGTACCACTTTCTGCATCTGGCTTTACATAGGTACTGAGGAATAGAACCTGGGTCTATAGGCTTTGTAGACAAGTGCCTTAACCACTAAGCCATCTCTCCAGCCCAAGAGTGACTTTTTTTTTCTGATCTGAAAGTGGAGAGAGAATACTAATGAGGATGGTTGTAAGTTGGGGCAGGATTGGCTAGTCAGCAAACAAGGCGAGGCCACAGTAGGACAAAGCCGAGGAAGCACTTGTCACTCACAGGGGACACACAGCTTGCCGTGGATGAGCAGTGGAAGTTAGGATCCAGGGCCTGAAAGTGCTTCTAAGAGCTGAGCAACACTAGTGGTCTCCAGAAGAAGCGTGGATGTCTCCTGCGGGGAGTATGGGAACAGGTCCCAAATGTAATTTGACCCAAATCTTGCCCCTTTCCATCTTGTTTCTCTGAGACAAGTGTCATTATAGCCCACAGTTTTCAAGTGAGGAATCCTAGCGACAGAGAGGTCAAGAGACTTTCTCAGGGCTAGAGTTGGTAAGTGGTAGAATTAGCACTCACGTTCAGCGAGTCAGAGGCAACCATTCATTGTCGGCCACACTGCATCTTGTATGCATTTTGATACAGCGGGTGTCTCATAAGAATCTGGAAGCTGAGCAATGCTAGGAGCGTACGAGCATCATGATGGGGCAGGGGGACAGTCGGATGCTACACAGAAAAAGTGACATAATCCTCGAAGACGAGATAAGAGTTCTAAGGGTGGAAAAGTAAGTTAGTGACATGTGACTCTGTGCACAGGCAGGGTGTAGGCCAGGAGGCCTTCCAGGCAGGAGGCCTGAAGAAGAGCACACCTGCCTTGTGGCTGGAGGACCAGGGAGATTGGAGAGAAGCTGAAATAATAGATGGAGCGACATGGTGAAGACCTTCTGGCTTAGTAGTTGGAACTTCCTGGTTTCCTGGTCGGCAGATGAAACCTGGCCCTAAAGGCACTAAGATACCAGAATGACAATCTGGTTCCCAAGTCAACTTCTGAAGGAAGAGGAAATGGTACTCAGATGTGTCAGAGAGACTGAAATGAAATTGCAAAGGATCTAAGGTTTTCAGGACCCTGAAAATGATGGTCTGATCTGGAACTCACAGAGGGAAGAACCATGTTCTCTCCCATGACTTCATTACGTGCCTCACGTCCTCTATTTTAGTTTGTTTGAACTGGATTTTCAGTTCTCCTCTTCTAATTAACCACAACTTCAGGGACCTTCCTAAGATCTAGTGGCACTAAATTCATGGTGACAGGTCCAAGATCGGAGATTATTAGCTCATTATCTTTCAAACAGATTCCCAAACATACGGAGCTACAGTAACACAATGGTTAGCACACGGTCCTTTTAGACAGATTTCCAAGCAGATGGCATTGCCTTCTATGGCAGAGGTACAGAAAGCAGCAGGACCAGCCCTCTCTCCAGGAGGCCAGTAAATGGTGAGTCCAAGAGGAGGAGCTCCGGGGAGCTGGGGAAAGTGCTCTGGGAGTTTCCAACTTGTAAACATACTTCCTTAATTGGCAAGACCAGATTTGCTCTGTGTCCCAGGCTACGCACAGCTGAAGCTGGCTAGTTATTCAAATAAGTGTGTGTTAAATGAGACCAAATGATGGGCTGGAGGGATTAGAGAAAAGGGGATAAAAGGCAAGTGGGGGACAGAACACAGGGTGTAGAAAGGTTTGGCGGAGGGGACACAGGGAGAGAAGGGGAGAGATAAACAAAACTAGACAGTATGAATAAGTACTATGGAAACCTATGTCTTTGTTAGCTGATTAAAGATAGAGCTGCCTGAGAGAGAGAGAGAGACAGAGAGAGAGAGAGAGAGAAAGAGAAGAGAAGAGATGAGAAAGAGTTAGCTTGGACAGAAGTACTCTACTGGGGTGGAGAATCTTGACTATAAAACTATAGGCTATTGTTGGTAAATCCAAGTGCCAGAAATTGGTCACCCCTCCCCCAACACAGTGAGTTATTGGTCAGCGAGGCTCCCAAAACAATGAAGGCCTTTGCCAAAGCACTTGGTTCCCCACCAGAAGTGGATGGTAAGATCCTATTGCAGAAGAAACCACGCTGGGAAATCCAGCTGGAAGTGAGGGAGGCTGGCTGTCAGGGCTGGAAAGTGCTGTGAGCTGCTTTGAGATAAAAATCATCAACAGAGGAAGTGGCAGATCACTGCTAGCAGAGAGCCTCCTCCAGGAAGATGATGGGAGACACCCAGAAGACTCCAAACACAACAAATCCGAAAATCAGAGGCTGCAGAGGGCACACCACTGAAGAAGACCCACGACATGTCCTCCACAGCTCAGGAAACGCTGGAAAAGGGGATGGAAAGATTGTAAGAGCCACAGGGAAGGAGTATCCTGAGGCCCCCTTCACCACAGACAATGACTGGTACAATCATGACCCCACAGTGATGACCAATAACCCCACGGAGGAGGCTCTGGGTGGAATGGGGGTGGGAGAGAGGGACCCTAAGAATGTAACCTGAGGGTGATAGGACCAACATGCAATATGTTCATGTGGTAAAGTTCAAAATTAATAAAAAAATCAATGATATGAACCAACAGTTGATCCTGAAAGTTACAACATCAACCAGCTAGGTAATATGTAGTCATAGGTGCAATAGAGGCACATAAATTATGGGGGTAATCAACTGCTCTCTGATTGAATATGAAGTCTGTTCAGTAGGGGGGAGTTCATGCCTGATACTGAGAACTAAGTCAAAAGCCCATGGCTTGGGTGGTCATAGACCCTAGCAGGAAGCTTCCACTGCTCTTTGGCTAAATGGAGAGCTTTTTAAATGAATATGTTTATCCACTTCGGTCAATGTTGTTCTCACTCTTGGTTAGAGAACCTGCTTTGTACACATGGTGGTGAAGACCCAAGACCCATCAGAGTAAGAGAAAGCTGAGTGCCCAGCACTGGATGAGTCATCTCTGTCACACCTGCCAGGGCCCAGGAAACATGACAGAAGAAGTGGCAGATGAAATACCAGTGCTGCTCTCACTACTTAGCCTGACAACCTTCTCCATGGAGATGGTATGAGACATTCATGTGACTCAAACCTCATCAGAGCAGAAAGTCAGAGGCTGCTGAAAACTCAACGCTGAAGGAGACTTCTAACACACCTGCTAAGGCTCAGGGACATTGCAGAAGCGTGGACTGACAGAATCTAAGAGACACAGGGTGGGAGGGTATACTGTGAGGCATTATTGAACCCTGGAGCCAACTGGTGCATTCATGACCCTAGAGTGATTACAGATTATCCCCACTGGGGAGGGACCTCAGGGGCTTATGGGTAGGGAGAGGGGAAAGAAGACTGACTTGATGGGGATATGAGCAATTCTCGATATGCTCATATATTAACGTTCCCAATAAAAATTATAAAAACAAGACAGATGAGAAAATGACATTTCTGGTTTCCCAAGAATGAGACAAGCTTACTGTGAGTACAGACTGGGTGAGCTTTGGGGGTGGAAAATCTTTTCTCTTTTTATATACACCGGGTCCTGGAATGTCTCACTTTCTCGGCGCTCACACCAAACTCTAAATAAAAACCACCCACAAGAATAGGGAGGCATCTCCCCTGGCTCCTGGCATCCCATGGCTCTCCAGGGGTGCGGTGGGGAGGTGTGGTGGGTACCAGCCTGGAGCCAGGTCAGAAGAGCAAGAAAAACGTTGGTACCCACCTCGCTGGCAGGAGCCCTCGCTGACCTGCGTGATGGGCTGCTTCCCCAGGAACTCGGCTCTCAGGTTGGCAGCGTGCAGCTGGCACGCGTTGGGGTAGGTGGTGCCGTCGCTGCCGCACACCGGGTGGCGGGTCTTGCACACGCACACGCCGCTCATCCCCGAGCCCAGGTCTTCTGCATCTTCTTTTGCGTCTTCATCCATCCTCCGCTGGCACTCCATGCCCTGCGCGCAGAAACTTAGGTCCCCGCATGGCTCACCCTCGCCCTGGGCGCACAGTGGACAGCAGCCGCACTCGTCGCGGATCTCTCCAAAAGGGCAGCCCCCCTGGGGCAGGACTGGGCAGTAGTCCAGCACGCAGTCACCGCAGATTACCCCGTCGTTAGAAGGGAAGGACGAGGAGAGGGGCAGCACCAGGAGAAGCATCCCGGATGCCTGGAGGAGCAGGGTGCGCAGCGATCGTCCCTCCATGGCGGGGCGGCAGCGACGTGAGCACTTGAGAGCTGCTGGGGACACCAGATCGAAGCCTTAAATTCGCTGCCACCCCGCCTGGGAATCCGACCTCCCGGGCGGGACAGCGTGCACTCCATCCTGCGTGTCCCAGCAGCTCGGGGCCATGCGCCCCACGGGCTAGCCAGGCCCTGGAAGTCCCCTGCTGGACCTGCCACACCAGGCCCTGGGGCTCCTGCTCAACCCCTGACCCTGTCCCCGAAGGCGACTCTCCAGTCCTCCAGGAATCTCCCTTTAGTGAGAGCGACTTTCCCAACCCCTGTTCCTCGCTTCCCTGGTCCACTCTTTTGACTTCACAACCACAGCAAGGACTCTGAGAGGGCCTAGCGTTGAATTGATTAAACTTTCTTGGGCCTGGGACACGTGAGAACTGATCACTCTGTGGTCACTCTTTTAGGAACAAACCCTTATGAAGGGGAAAAAGGAGAAAGGATGTTTATGTCCCCTTTGGTCACAGGCCTTGAGTGGGTTTGAGTGCCAGGAATCTGCCAATCACTTTTCAGTCTGTATTTTCATAACGTTGCCCCTTCTCATATCGCATAAACCCTTGTGCTTTCTCATGCCGGCTTGAGTTTTCAGGGTGGGACTGGAATCCATAAGAGAGCACACCGTTGAGTCTTAAGTCCAAACTCCATTGTGCTGGAGCGCAGAGTATGATGTGTGTAGGCAGGGAGCCCAGCTCCTTGATGGAGACGCCACGAGGCACCCAGTGCAAGCCCAGTATTTTTTTTTTTTTCAAGCAAAGGTCTCACTCTAGCCCAGGCTGATCTGGAATTCACTATGTAGTCTCAGGCTGGCCTTGAACTCATGGTGATCCTCCTGCCTCTGCCTCCCGAGTGCTGGGATTAAAGGCATGCGCCACCACGCCCGGCTCTTTTTGCACACTTTAGCACATTCTAGAAAATGGCCTTTTTAAAAGAAGAATTTATGTGGACACAACATTTAAAGACTTCTCATGGATAATTGGGATGAGGCAGGTTCTAAAGACTAGTGTTCTTGGAGGGCCCAGGTGTTGATTCTCTGAAGGACATGTGGCGTCTCTTCACAGCACAGTCCCATGAGAAGGGACAAAGCAGCTGATGTCCAGGACCGGAGCCAACCTCACAGCTAGACTGCAGTGTCATTATAAACTGACCTGACATCAGCATGAAGCCTCAGGGTTTCTAGAAACCCAGCTGATGTTTGCAATGAGCCACGCTGTCCTCCCTGGTGGGCATAAACAACGTCACAGGGCATCCTTTTTGGACTCCCTGCAACACCAAGCCCTGCCTCCACCACCAAGCAAGCCTTCAGCCTCACCCATGATGGCTTTGTTTGCCTTCTGTCCACATCAGGTGTCATCTGCCTTGTTCCCAGGGGAGACTTCCCAAGGTGCTGAAATCTCCCATAGCACCAAACTGTGTATGCATACCTGTGACAAGGTTTAATTTATTCATTAGTAATACTAGAATAGAATACTTAGGGTTGGGGACATGGCTCAGAGGGTCGAAGTGCTTGCTGTCAGAGCGTTAAGACTGGAGAATGGAACCCCGGAACCCTTGTGAAGCTGGACTTGGTAGTGTGTCTGTAATCCTAGTGTACCTATGGGAAGGTGGGAAGCAGAGGCAGGAGACTACGTGGAAACTCACGGGCCAGCTCGTCTATGTGTCAGCAAACAAAGACCTTGCCTCAAACAAGCCAGGACTGACACCTGAGGTTGTCCTCTGACCTCCACATGGGCTGTAGAACACACAGACACACACACAGACACACAGACACACACACACACACACACACACAGAAACAGATTTTTTCTATTTTTTAATTCTCTTTAATTTTTTTATTGATATATTTATTATCCAAAATTAGATACATTGTATGAACAAATGTTGAGATGGTATCCCCATTTCCCTCCTCCCTGTCCCCAATCCACTGGGGACCCTCCTTAGTGGGCTTGCTAGACCAGTCCATGGGGCAGGGGGTTATGGATTGAACAAGAGGTAGCCAGTTTTTTCTTTTTCTTTGTGTGTTGGTTGTTGAGGGGGGCCATGTCTCTGGATATTCTCCCCCGCCATGGCTCTTACACTGTTTCCACCCCCTTCTTCCGCTCAGTTCTCTGAGTCATGATGGGTGAGTTTTAAGTCTGCTTTATTGTTGAGATCTTAAGTCAGACACAGATTTAAAAAACATAACAAAATAATATAATTATAAGAGCCTGCTACAGTGAAACCTATTTCAGACTTGTTTGTTATTTCTGGAATTTTCCATTAATGTTTTCAGTCTTGGTTGGCTGTGGGTAACTAGAATGCAGAAAGCAAAACCACAGCGGAGAGGGGACGAGCGTGCTCAATCACGGAACTGTCTCACTTTCGGACACCACCAGTCAGCCCATAGCTCAGCCAAATCCCTCAGCCAAAGTCCAAGTCCTGTAAGAAGATCCTTCTGCTTCTCTCTTAAGAGACACCCGGGGTTCACTGTGATGCCCAGCCTCTCTTGCTACGATGAGTAGTAAACTTACTTGTAAGCTTACCTCTAGTGATCTTTGGCAGAAGGCCAATGAGACAAGAGTGACTCAGCCTCCCAGTTCATTTCTTCTACCCAGTTTTAGCTCATCATTCTCTCACCTCATGGGGCACCCCAGAACTCCCACCTCACCCATGGTGTACCCCGGAACTCTCTGCCAATGGATCCTACTACTTCATGAGCCTCTTCCTCTTCTCCATCCTAATCTTCCTTTTTCTTTTCAATTATTTCATTTTATTATATATATTATAACAGGTTATACTCTTTTATCACCTCGCCCCATATCCTGTTACCCTGGGGGCCCTCCTCAGTGGGGATGAAGTATTCACTGTGGGGTCATGAAGGCCTCAGTCAGTCCCTGAAGGGTGACAGGGGACCATGCCCAGGGTCTTCCTACCCACTCTGCGGCTCTTACAATCTTTCCACCTCCTCTTCTGCAATGTTCACATCAGATTGTTCTAGAGACATTGCAGGACATCTGGCTGGGCCCTTGGCATTTGCTCTCTGTCTGTATTTGTGAAATCCTCAGTGATAAAATCTCATTGTGTAATAAAGGACAGAAAATGATTTCTTATCAGTATTCTGTCTGCTGTTTTAAAAGAGCGACTGCTATGCGGGGAAATAGCTAATGATATAATTGAAAAGGCCTTAATAGCCTCTAAAATTCAATATCAGAGGACTCGGAGGACTCTCCAGAGGTCACTCAAAGCTAATTGGCCGCAGAGCGAGCTATGAGCCCTGATCCTAAGACATCACAGAAATTCCCAAAGAACCCTTGGAGACCACGAAGGAAGATGTTTTCGGTGTGCCTTGTATTCTGTCCCATTGTGTGACACCTTTTCTCATCAGGAACATTTCAGAAGGTCACTGCCTAACAGGCGTCTTCCCAATACACTGAGAAGATTGCAAAAACAATTTAGATTTTAAACTCTAACCCTCCCTCGGCTGCATCTGTCATAGAAGACTGTTAAATCTCTAAGAGCTTCATTTTCTGGCTTAGAATTCATTATTTTCCTCTTTAGCTTTGAATTAGCCCAGCTTTTTACATTTATATTTTCCTATCAAATAAATTGGAGAGCATGTCTTTTTGTGACAACAAGTAGAAAAAAAAGTCTCTGGGTTACTTCCTAATGAGGCTCCATCCTTCTTCTGTTATGAGGAGAGGATCTGATCATTTGCTGGCAAATGATGCAGGGCCTCTGTATTAATCTCCCAGTTGCCTGATTCCATAATTCACCTTGGCAAACTAGAAAAACAGCAGCAACAACAAAATAAATAAATAAAGTCTCATCCCTGTAAGAAGCCTGGAAGACCACCACTTCAGGGTAAATGAAACACTTTCAGTAATGTAGCCACAAACTTTGTAACAGGCTTGGGAAGGGGTTTCTTAGGTGCCTTGGAAAGGTGTCTGTTCTGACAGCAGATGATCAGTGTTGCACATGCCTTTAATCCCATCACCCCAGAGGCCGAGGCAGGAGGATCACTGTGAGTTCAAGGCCAGCCTGAGACTACAGAGTGAATTCCAGGTCAGCCTGGGCTAGACCGAGACCCTGCCTTGAAAAACAAAACAAAACAGTTAAGCAGCAACATTCTTTTTACTGATGGTAAGTATGTCTGTCTTTGAGCTTGTTAAAGTGTTGGAATAAGGCATCCTTTTCACTAAAGCTGAAGATTCACTTAAAAAAATTTTATTGATACACAAATGACCCAGAAACCACTTGTTTAAACAATGCATATGCCTGGCTGGCTCATCAGCCTCTTAGGTAGATTTAAAAAAAAAAACTCATCAGTATTGTCACAATGTCTAGTTATTGTCATCCTAAATAACAGACACACACAGACTTTCTGTAGAACAACTACATTATTTTGGACAGCAGGATATATTGCAGTGGGAACACACGTAACCACTCTGAACTGTGAGCTGTTCAAGGAGGAAGAGGAGGCTTGCATAAAACAACCTGACATAATAATCCCTGGGAACAATGACAGGATGCTGTCAGTCCAAGACTGAACTGTTAGTTGGTGGCAGGTGTCCTTGAAGAAGTAGTTTTTGTGTATGTGCAGTGGTCATTGTGTGAGGGTGTCATTCCAGCAGCCTTTTGTCTCAGTTCTGGTCATCAGTCATGTTCACACAAGACCTCCTCCTTCACACTCCCTGATTTCTCTCTTTTATTTATTTTCTATTAGGGCTTGACACAAGCGACTCCATTTTGGTTCTGATAACTTCTGCACTGCCAGGCTTCAGATCTGAGTTCCTCAATGCCAAGCTACCTCCCTGGGTAGTGCCTGTGCACAGCACTGGTGTTTGGTTTTCAGGAGAAATGCTGATGGCTAGAAGAGAGGGAAGACTGGACAGTTTTAAGTCTCTCACTTTAAAAAAATTTGTTCAGTGGCATTCTTCCAGACCATGTGAATATTGCCGCACCATGGAGAGGTAGCATGTTTAAGTTTTTCTCAAGGTTGTAGAAATGACATTTTTGTCCTAATCTCTCTCAGCCTTGAGTCCTGACAGCTCATATGAAGCATCAGCAGCATGATAGCTGGCTTGAATGTCAAGGTTTGCAGTAGCAGACAGGTTGCTCAGTAGATTTCTTATTGCTGACAAAGTGATTTGGAATGAGACACTCCAGTGGTGAGAGAAGAAGGGCCCATGGGAAGGGGCCCAGGGAACTCTCAAACGCCCTGTGTGGCTCCAGTTTCAGGAATCCATGGGGCAGATGTGTTGCACAGCTGGGGAGACCAGCAGCCCCATTGGTGGGATGCCAACCAATGGAAGTGTTCCAGAGGCGTGCAGCTGGGTGTTAAGAGAGCCTGTGTGGTGACAACAATGCCTGTCCAGAAAAGTCTTCCACCTCTTTGGCCATGAGGTGACAGGTACTCCTGGGTTCAGAAAGTTGTCACAGCGTGGGAAAGTGACACTTTCTTGATTCATGAGTTTTTCAGAAACTGTGTGGTCTGTCATCTTTAGACATCTTTTTGGGTCACGGTCTTAGGGTAATTCTATATTAAGAGTGTTTGTCAGAAAAGGTTCAATGGGGATTAAATGCAAGCTATTTCCACCTGGGTGTGGTGACTCATGCCTGCAATCCTGGCATTTTGGAGGTTGAATCAGGAGGCTTGCCCTAAATTCAAGGCCAGCCTGGGCTGCATAATGAGTTCCAGGCCAAACTGTGCTACTGAGTGAGCACTGTCTCAAAAACAAAACAAAACCAAATAAAGGTAATAAGAACACAAGGGATCCTTACTCTTGGTCGCCTACACAACCCTGATGAGTTGTGGGTCTATCCGGTGAAAAAGTTATGCATAATGGACTCACTTCTGTCATACTCTGCTCAAATGGATTTGCCAGACCATAGGAGCAAAGCACCTAAGGCATGGATATCTATGCCAGGCACTGTCTTCGTCTTTAAAAATATTTTTATTTATGTGAGAGAGAGAGAGAGAGAGAGAGAGAGAGAGAGAGAGAGAGAGAGAGAGAGAAAATAGGTGCCCCAGAGAGCTACAAATGAACTGCAGACCTATGTGCCACTTTGTGCATGTGGCTTCACATGGATACTGGGGAATTGAATCCAATCCATCAGACTTTGCAAGCAAATGCCTTTAACTGCTGAGCCGTCTCCCCAGCCCTAGGGACTATTTTCTTTTCTTTTT
>PVHP010035662.1:0-18364 GCA_004024765.1 Zapus hudsonius
TGTTCTTCAACCCCTGGTAATCATGTTTGTTTGGTTGTTTTCCTGGGGGCTGGATCTCATCAGATGGAACATCGACATCGGAAGAAAGACACCCCAGTGCAGGCCAGCAGTCACCACCTCTTCGTCCAGATGAAGAGCCTTATGTGTTCCAACCTAGGAGAGGAACTGGAGGTGATCTTCTCCCTCTTTGATAGTAAAGAGAACCGGCCAATCAGGTAATGGCACATGGAGTTGTCCTGGCATTGTACGGTATAATGTCTTCTGTACCTCACATTTGAAGTTCGGCTCTTGCAGTGAATGGTAGACATGGCCGTAGTGTTGATGCTGTGCATAGGCTACAGGTCTTTGGAGATCTACACGAATGCTTATCTTCTCTTGATGTTACTTCACGTGGACCAGACTGTAAGTTATATGGTCCTTTGAAAATGACATTATTACTGTTTGACTACCTCCCTAATAGCTGTCATTACTATGTTGATATATTTTAAGCCTTCTTTAATTAAAGTTGTAAATTTGACTTGAGACCAATTCATTATTTCTTTCTCATCAGAGAAGTTATTTAGCAGGACTTGAGTGTCACCATTGGTCCTTAGCTAGTATTGGGCTGCTCGTGCATGCTGGCTGCTGACATGGGTTTTTATCAGAGAAATTAGCAGCAAGGTATATGTCTGCAAAATAAATTGTTCTAGCAATTACATAAAGTTTACCTTCTGATGGCACCTTATTCACAAACTTTTCTGAAGATAGGTATTTTTTCTACCATCATGTAGTTAAACTAGTTTTCCTTGAAATACTTCATTTCCATATAAGCTTTCTATTGCCTACAATTACTTTTTATTCAGTGTGTGAGTAGAATTCTGTAATTTAAAGGAAAGGTAAGTTGTCACTGCAGTTTATATATATATATATATATATATATATAAATTAGAAAATATAAAAAGTTTTTATATATGTATATATGGTATGGATTTATACTGAACCTATATGAGTTACCCTCCGTCTGGGAGATGTGTCTTACTGCATTCTGCACACCATTTTATTGTATCTAAGTTGCCAGCCTCTGAAGTTTGATTGCCTTCATTGAAACCCTGGCTGTGCCATTCAGTTGCTGCATGGGCTTGGGCAAGTTAATTCATATCGCTCCTGTTCCCTAACTTGTCGCCCTAGTACAGATAATTACAGTACTTTCCTACTGGGATGACCTGAAGGCTCAGTTCTTAGGAGGATGTTGAAGACATGATAATCAAGCAGTGAATCTTAGATAAGGTGAAAACCCCCAAATAGGAAGCATACTTTATCATAGCTAGGTGTGTGTGTGGTGGCTGCTCTTGGACTTTGAGGTTGTACATTCTAAGGAATTGTTAACATTTTTTTTGTTTTTAGTATTAGAATTATTTAATAATTTACTAGTAGACACACCTACTAGTAAATAGATAAAAAGGAATTGTTAATATGATTTGCTTTAAATTAACTAACAGAAAGAGCAGTAATAGGAGAGAAGTGCAAAATAAAACACAAATTCATAATTGGAGATTTCCTATCATAGAAATAGGGGTTCTTATTTATGTATGTAGTTAATGAATGATTTGTCTATATATGAGAAAGAAAACAGTGAAGACAGGCGTGGCTGTGTGTGTGTGTGTGTGTGTGTGTGTCTGTGTGTCTGTGTGTCTTTGTCTTTAGAGAAGGCTGATTAACTTGTATGGTTGATCTCTTATCCCAAAGAAGGTTTGGATCTCATTCTGCCTAGAACATCATATCTGAATCTATGCCCACTGACAATAATAGCTTCATTCATATATTTGACAGAATTTAAAAGGAATTTTTCCTAGTGGCTGTAAAAGTTCAATATTATATAGTAAAATTTATAATAATGTCTTCAAAATATAGGCTTTGATTCATTTATACATTTAAATATATAGGTTCTTGAAGCATAATAAACATTCTATGAGAGAAAATCTTACATTGTTAAGGAAAATCCTGTGTCTATGTAAAAACTGGTCTCTTGGGCTGGAGAGTTGACCCAGCACTTAAGGCGCTTGCCTGCAAAGCCCAAGGACCCTTGTAAGCCAGGTACACAAAGGGGTGCATGTGTCTGGAATTAGTTTGCAATGGTTAGAGGTCCTGGCATGCCTATTTACACTCTCTCATAAACAAACAAACAAACAAACAAATAAATTTTTAAAAGGTCTCTTCAAAACACATTAAATACCCATAGGTTTCTCCCTCCCAAGGTGGGAAGACTAGTTATAGTTGGTATGTTGCCTACCATTGCCTTCTAGTCTGCGCACTCCTGCATCTCATGTACACAGGAGTCACTGTGTACCAGCAGAGCAGGCCCAAAGACCCAAAAATAAAACGTGGAGCAAATAACAGAGCGATTGAGGGCCCAGGTTGAAGAGTGTTTTGAGAAGGAAGATGACACTTTAATTCATGTGGGAGGTGGGAACAGTGAAATGAATGTAATGTTGAGATGAACTAGAGGGACTATATGTTTGTAGCATTGTTTTTAAGAAACATCAACTGTAACACCAACGGCCAGAACTAAAATGAGTTTAAGGCTGAAATTGAGTTACAGAGGAAGGTTAGCAGACTGATCAGGAGTGTGACATTGTCCCCAAAGGACAGGAAATCTATAGGGTGAAGAGCTTATAGTTGCATGTTCATTGTCGCACTTCAGTGACCAAGAAATGGAAACAATGTATTTAGCCATCAACAGGTGGAGGAATTATGCACAACATGAAAGAAACTGTCATTTGTAGCAACTGGATGAACCTGGAGGACTTATGTGAATAAGCCAAGCAGAGAGAGACATGGCATGCAGTCAATGTAATTTTTGAGAATTCAAAAATAAATGTTAAAATTAATGTTAATAATAAAGACTTGAATGTGAAAACACCAGTCTGTGACTGGGAGTAGGTTAGTGAGGAAGAATGGATTGCTGTGTACAGTGAGGGCCCTCAGTGGGAGGTATCTGAAAGTGCTAGTGAACACTAGCTCCCAAATTAGCTTTTGCTAGAAGTGCTCAGCAAATGGGGAGAAGAAGCAGAGGTAAGGCTAGCATCTGAAACACTGCAGGGGGAAAGGAATTCGAAATTGAGACTCTTTGTCATTGTGAGGATCTAAAGAAATCATTTTCATAGCTTCCAGTAATTCTTTTCAGAGGCTCATATAACCTAAGAGCCTTATTTGGCTCAGACTAAGAAAAATGGTAATATTTTTGTGTCTACATGGTAATTCATAACAAAGTTAAGAGAGCAGATAAGGGTTTTAATTCTCTCTGCACTAGGCTGGCCTTTCTTGCTTCATCCGTCATTTGAAGCTTACTGTGGTATGAGCATGCAAGTTCAGAATCTGTCTCTTCAGATAAATTAGGAGCATTTGTTGTTTGGATATATAAAGATTATAGGCATAGATCTCTTTTAATTTCATCTCTTTTAATTTTTAATTTCATGTTGCAAAGCTCAGTAAAAGAAATTTGATCTTTCTAGGACAAAGCAACAAGGCAGGGGACAGTGTCCAGTCAGATTATACAGGGAGCTCTGCCCACAGAAGAAAACTAAACTGAGGAGGCATGCGGATGGAGACCCTCCTTGATTGTGACAGGCCCAGGGCATTTCCTGCTGTGTCTAGACATGTTGGCACAGATTTTGCAGTGGGTGTCTGCTCGGTAGTGACCTTCCCTAGGGCCCTGTTGAAAAGCAACTGCTTCCCCCCATTTTTTTTCTCCAACATATGGTTGATCCACAGGTTCATGAAAACTGGGAGTTTTGTCACTTCAGAGTTAATCAGATTGGTGGTTCATTCCTGCTTTCTTCACACTAGATTTCTTTAATGGGAGAGATTTTAAAGAAATCAGCCAGGAAGAAAACTAAGTAAAAAGAAAACAAGCCAAGAAATATTTTCTTCATGTCTAGCACTCCCCAGGTAGAACTGATCCTCTCATATCTTTAGAATTTACCCAGTATTATTTTTGAAATTGTGGATGAAATGTTATATATATATATATATATATATATGTATGTATATATAATTGAATAGATATTAAAAGTTACAGAAAACCAAAAGCTCACAGAATAAATGGACTCAGATTGGCCTTTATTTTTTCTCATTTAACTCTAAACACTTATTCAGCCAGCCTGTCTCCCTTTACTTAAATAGTATTTTATAAGACAAATAAAAGATAACTCTTTATCCCTTTTCCAGCATTTTTAAGGAGGGCCAGGTTAATGCCCCCTGCCCCCCCCAAAAAAAACAAAACAGAACACAGATTCCGGTCATTTCTGTCTTTTATCCTCCACCCTGTGGTTGCTGTCTGTAGGGAATTCAGAGTAATTTTGTTTCCTGAGTTCACTGCATGATAAGCCACCACCACACATAGCAATCACTCCACAAGGACTTCTTTGGTATTCAGCACCATTTATGTTGCAGGATGATTCAACATTGACAAAGAAATTATGAAGAGCTTGGCTCTGCCCTCTCATCCTCCTTATGTTCTCTGCACCTAGCAGAGTGCTTGGCACAGAGTGGAGGCTGATGCCCTTAAAGGAAGCTTTCAAGTATTGCCTTCAGTTGAGGCAGAGCTTTGAGAGGTGAAGCATTAGTACCTTATGCTTTGCTCTCATCCTTCCTTCCCTTCCAGGATGTACAGTAATAGAGAGCTCAGTGTGTTGAGTGCATCAGACATGTGTAAGAGCCTTTTTATGTTATACTGCACTCATCAGAGCTGTGCACTCAGACCCGTCTCCAGGGAACCATCATTTGCAAACACTGTCATGCTCAAAATACATAAAAATTGTCAGACAAATGTATGGTACACCCCTTGGTATTTCTTTTTGGGGATTTTGGAATAGAATTTTAACAAGGTGTATCTTCTTTTTATTCCAGTTAAGCATCATGATTTTTGCACCATTCCTGAGGAATCACTGACATTCATTCATTCATTCATTCATTTGTTCGTTCATTAAGCAAAAAAGCAAGTAGCTGTTGCGTTCCTTCTTAGAACCTGCTGCTCATTTGAGGAAGACATCACTGGGTAAAAGAGGTGGAAAAATCCTGCCCTTACAAATCATATATTCTTCTTAGGCTCAAAAATGTGAGAAACGTTTTTAAAGCCAAAGCCTCCAGAGTTATACAACCATTTGACATTGCAACATATTATTGTCATCTACAAAGTTAATGCTTGAGAATCACCCCATCATGTTACAAAAAAATTAAACCAAAATGCATAAATGTCTCATACTGCTTTAAGTATGTTTATGAATTTTTAAATTTGTATCAACTACAGATATCAACAGAAGGTAATACATCTCTTCCCATGTGTATTCCCAGGGCCATATGAGGGCAGAGGATAGCCTTAGTGAGAGAAGCATATGACCTTCAAAAAGTTTAGTTATATATACTAACTTATAAACAGTTTAATTTTGTAAAATTGCAACTAATATAAAGAATTTACCAGTAAGCTGTTGTGTCCCTGGTACTAAATATAAAGAAAAATTGATTTTGACTATTTTTTTCTTTAGATTAGCCTCAAACGCACATTGATATACTGCCCCTCCCTCACAAGTGCTAGGCTTCTACCACAACCCAGCTTAGATGTACTTTCATTAACAACAAAAAAAAAACTCTTTGGGCATAATAAATGCATGAGACATTTATTGTTTTAAAGGTCTGAATCACATGGATTATTTATTTATTTATTTATTTATTTATTTATTTACTCTAGTTTCATTTACGGCTTCTTAGCCTTTTCAAAAATGTGCATACTTCACCACAAAGTAGTTACAAAGAGCTTCGGTTTACATTATTGTGAACATTTCCTATTAAGTAAGCATGGTTTCCTAACAAAGCAGCATTATTCATAAAGTCAGAATGATTACTATGTATAAGCAGAGTGCTTCTCCCTTGTGAAATGTCAGATACAATGTGACCAGTGGTCAGATGATATATTCTAAGAAGAAGAAGCTTAAACCTCTGTCTTCACGCAGGCCTTCCCATTTCATGGCCTCCTTCTGTTGGCCCAGGTCCTATCAGTGGCTACTTCTGGAGATCCTTCTCTTTGGCATGTGTTTCTTATTAAATTTCCAACCAGTTATCTGGAGAAAGACTGATGTCACTTATTTTCTCTTTCTGCTTTTTTTCCTTTTCAGGTAACTTTTAATATTAGCATGCAAAGTAAATAACGTGCTTATAATGGCATGTTCATACATACGTGTCATTATGCTCTATCCTAATTAGCATACAAAGTAATAGGTTAGTGTTGGCATGTCCGTATATGAGTCATTGTACTTTGTCCTAATTTATCCCCCTTCCCCTCCTTCTCATGTTCCATTTCCTTCTCTCTTTCCTTCTCCCCTCAGACTTCCTTTACACATACAATATACCTGCATTCACATGTGCTCACACATGTTACAGATGATCACATACACATGTTACATATGTTAAATTTGAGAATGCGTGTGATATTTGTCTTTCTGAGTCTGGCTTATTTCTCTTAAACATAATGACCCCCCCCCCTAGTTCCATCGATTTTCCTGTAAAATATCATGATCTCATTTTCTTTATGGCTAGATAAAATTCAATTTTGTACATGTACCACCTTTTCTTTATGTCTTCTTCTGTTGATGGACATCTAGGCTGATTCCATTTTCTAGCTACTGGCAATAGTGCCATAGCGGATATGACGTACATGTAAGTCTGTGCAATGTTGATAGAGTCCTTTGGGTGTATTTACGTAGGAGTGGTAGAGCTTGATCTTGGTGGTTCCAATTTTAGGTTTTTTGAGAAACCTGCATACTAAGTCCTTGAAAGGCTACACAAGTTTACCCTCCTAACTGTGGTATAATACAGATGCCTCTTTTCCCATCTCCTCACTCACTGTTTTCTTGATATTAGCCATTCTGTCTGGTGTGTATCTTCAGTCTGACTACAATCTTAAAGCAGTTTTAATTTGCATTTCCCTGATGGCTAAGGGTGTTGAACACTTTTTGAAATATTTATTGCCATTTTCTTCATCTGAGAACTTTCTGTTCAGCTTATTTGTTGTTTGGATGATTTGAGGGGTTGGTATTTAATTTTTATGGTTCTTTATTCCTTCTAGATACTGATTTCCAGTCTGATGTATAGTTGGCAAAGATTTCTCACCCCATTCTGTGGGCTGTCTCTTCATTCTGGTGATGGTTTACTTTCATATAGTCCCTTATCGTTATGTCAGTTCTTAAAGTATTTCCTATACTGTTGGACCATATTTCAAAAATTCATTGCAAAAAGTTAATATTTCTCTGAGAATTTTTTTTTCCTTTAGGTTGTGAGATTTCTTGACTTAAACTTATTGCTGTTGTAAATCAATAATCAACCAGCATATTTTTTTTTTTCTGAGATAGGGTCTTCTTCTAACCCAGGCTGACCTGGAATTCACTCTGTAGTCCCAAGGTGGCCTTGAACTCACAGCAATCCTCCTACCTCCACCTCCCAAGTGCTGGGATTAAAAGCATATGCCACCATGCCTGGTCAGAATCATTTTTAACTTACCTATTTGTAATTTGATAATTGTACCAGCAGTAGCATAAAACAGCACATAATGTGAACATTATTGATTTATAATCTTAAAGGGAGATATTTCTTTTTCACTAAAATTTATTGTCCTAACGAGAGTTTGTTTCATTTTTTTGTTGTTGTTGTTGCTGTTGTTCTCCAAAGAAAAACAGCATGAAATGTTTTAAGATCACCCTGAGCAATAAGAAAGAATTGCCTTGATATCCAGTATGGTCACTGAATTGGCTATAGTTTATGTACAGAAAAACGATGTATCATTCTGCTAAAACTGAATCCTTTACTGTCCACACAAAGCCGTTATATTATGTGCTGGCTTAGTCTCTCTCTACTTAAATATTTGTAAAGTGAATGTAGACTTCGGTATTAGAAAACTGTCTCTTTGTTTCTTCTGTAAATGACTATGGAAACACTGGTTAGTCGGAGTCTTCCTTTTTCCATTGTCTTGTAATCAAGAGAGTTCATGACCCTAAAGTTACTTCAGTTTTAAAATTAGAAAGTACATGGGTAACCTAGCTAGGAAGACTAAGGACTTTTATTTATCATTTATTGCCCAGGAAAACCTCTGTCACTGGTGTTGGTTGTGTGGTTGGGAGAAGAAAAGGGAAAAGTCTTTGACCCTAAAATATGAGGATCTTGTTGCCTGTTTTCAGATACATAAAACTATTATTTTTTATAATTATATCTTTATTATCCATAATTAGATACACTGAATTAGCAAATAATGTGGTGATATCCCCATTTCCCCAATTTCCCTCCTCCCTGTCTCCAATTAGCTGGATATCCTCCTCTGTAGGCAGACTGGATCAGTCCATGGGGCAGAGGGTTATGGATAGCCTAGGAGTCAACTTGGTTCCACCCCCCTTTGTATTTTTTTACTGAGGGGGGCCATGTCTCTGGACATTCTCCTCCACCATGGCTCTCACATTCTTTCCACCCCCTCTTCCGCTCAGTTACCTGAGTCATGGTGGCTGAGTATTAAGGCTGCTTTATTGTTGAGGTCTTAGGGGTCTCTGCACTTCTGCTTTAGATTGTGTTGAAAATCATTGGTGTCGGGCTGGAGAGATGGCTCAGTGGTTAAGGCACTTGCCTCTAGTGCCTGAGGCCCCAGGTTCAACTCCCCAGTACCCATATAAACCAGACTCACAAGGTGGTGGCCCTGCGCGCTCTCTCTCTCTCTCTCTCTCTCTCTCTCTCTCTCTCTCTCTCTCTCTCTCTCTCTCTCTCTCCTTGAAAATGAATAAACAAAATATTTTTTTAAAAAAAGAAAATCATTGGTGTCTGTCTCGCTGGCTTATCCTGGGTTGACTGATTGGCTGTGGTTATAGGTCTCTTGCTTATCCCACCACTGTCTGCGGGGGTCCATGTGGATACTCAACCATAGGTCTGGGGTGGCTCATCTCTTGCCAGGATGTCAGCTATCGGCCTGCGGTTCATTGGTAGGGTTGGAGGGGCCACAGTTCTCTCACTGCCTTCTGAAAAACACAAACAGAATCTCCATCGGAGAGTGAGATCAGTATAGGTTAACTGAGATACACTATTCTGAATTGGCTAGATTCTTTTGTGAGTAGCCTCTTTGTAATTCACTTATAAACTGAATTTCTCTTTGGGGGCCCAAGATTTTGGTTCCCAATGTATTTTGCCCTGAGACCCAATTCCAGTTAAGTGCTCCTTGGCACTGAGTGGATTACTTGGCCAAATTAAAAGCTGTTGATTACCTCCCCTAGGCTTTGGTGCCTCCATTGCACAAATGTTTACATCTTGGTTCGCTGTTCTCTCCCAGAAGGAAGTGTGTTCAGCCTACTCATGGCAGCAGAATGCATTTTATATCAGTGGTCTCTGTCTTCTCCAACTATCGTTGACCAGTTTCCCCTGGCAGCAAGGCAGTTAGCAGTTCTGACTTAAGACCTGGGCTTAAGGGCTTAAACAGGGGTCCTTTAATATAACTGCACTTTTGGCCAGAGGGAAAATTTTTAGTCCATCCAGTCCTCATAAACAAGATCTCCTGGTTAATACCTGGACATTATGACAGCTCCTCAGGTGGATATTGGGCCCAATCAGGTTAGGAGCCTTTGGATGGAAAAGACATTCTCTTCTGTATCCACAGATCATTCTTTTTGGATACAGTATGCCATCATCCTCCATTAAAATGACCACCAAACCTCAAGGCCCAGCAGACACACTCCCCACCCACTTTCTTTTTTTTTTTTACCCCCTTAGGTAGGGTCTCACTTTATCCCAGACAAATACGGTCAAAAACTTTTCCCTTTTCTTCTCCCAACCACATGGCCAACACCAGTGACAGAGGTTTTCCTGGGCAATAAATGATAAATAAAAATCCTCAAGCAAGTCTTCCTAGGTAGGCTACCCATGTATGTACTTTCTAATTTTAAAACTGATATAACATTAGGGTCCTGAGCTCTCTTAATTACTAGAGACGAAGCACTCTGTTATCCCAGGCTGACCTTGAACTCATAGCGATTCTCCTTCTTCTGCTTCCACTTTTTTTTAAAGTGTAAGTGTATTCAGTGCCTAATTGAAAACTCTCTTCTTTTAATTAATTAATTTATTTATTAATTTTATTTCCAAGCAGAGAGAGCAATGGAGACTTTGCCTTTTCAAAGGTGCTACATGGAGTTTTGGTTTTAATTAGTTTGCATGAGTATAAAAAGATTATGACAATTGGTTGTTTTTTCAATTAGTTTACCAAAACATGACCATCAAAATATTTTCTCTTTGGTTATTAATTGCGGAGACGGTAAATCAGTTTCAGTGATTTAACTGGGTGCCAGAGAGAGAATATAAACGGACGGGCACACCAGGGCTTCTTGCCGCTGCAGGTGAACTCCAGGTGCGTGCACAACCACCTTGTGCATCTGGCTTTGCATGGATACTGAGCAGTTGAGCCCAGGCTGTCAAGCTTTGCGAACAAGTGTCTTTAATTTCTGAACCATCTCTCCAGCCCTCCACCCCAACTAACTTCCCACATACCTTCCCTGATCTGTGTTAGCAACAGCATTGCTTGAGATTTCATAGTGCTGTTTAAGCTTTCTATTTTGAATTGTGCTTTGACCCCTGACTCTAGGAAAAAACCATAGTTATAGCTCTCTTCACAGGTAGAAGAGGAAAAAATACTTTTTTCTCAACACCCCATAGATTCTTAGAGTATATCCCTGTAGCTAAAGACAAATGGAGAAAGGAAAACAGACTGGGTATGTTTTACATATCTGTAATCCAAGTACTTGGGAGGCAGAGAATTATGAGTTTGAGGCCAGCTTGGGTTACATAGTGAGTTGCAGGTGAACATAGAGAGAGACCTTTTATCAAAAAAGTTTATTATGATGAGGATGATGAATATTTTATCTGTACTTGGGAGATAGCTGCAGAATGAGCAATCCACCATTCAGTGGCTTTGAGCTCCACATTACATTGCATCTCCAAGAAACCATAGCGTGTTTTCAGTAAGGTGACAGGGAATGCTCTGAGTTTCAAAGGGCTAGCAACTTGTGGGAAGGCAAATAAATGACCAAACGTAGTCAGTAAAGGTGATTTATATAACTGTTTCTGGCGGAAGCTCCAGGCCCATAGGGTCTAATTCTATATTCATTGGCTAACAGTTCTCTCCCAGAAAGCAAAGTGAGGCTGTGGATCCCCTTTGTCATTGTAAATCTCTTTCCTGCTTGATTGAATAGTTTTCAGGAAGGCACTGAGATTTTCTCCATCTGCTTCTTCTTAATAACCTTGAGCTCAGCAATCCTTGAGCCAGTAGGCGTATTTGGGTGTGGCATATTCTGGTCTCTTACAACGAAAGTGTTAGTCAGAAAGCATTTGAAAAAAAGTAAGAGAAGCAGTGAGATAGAAGCTTTCTAGATGGATGTATGGAGTCTGTACTGTTCGGTGTTCTCAATTCTATTCTGGTGTGTCTTCACACCGACTAAGTATGAAAATTCACTGTTATTCTCACACAGCATAGTTAAGTTTCAACAAAGGACTTTGCTTTTTCAAAGATGCTACATGGAGGTCTGCTTTTAATTATTTTCCATGAGGATAAAAAGTTGGTTGTTTTTTTTTTTCAATTAGTTTACCAAAACTAATTGAAGTTTACCATCAAAATATTTTCTCTCTTTGGTTATTGTTAATTATGGAGTCTGTAAATCAGTTTCAATAACTTAACTGCCCAAAATTATTTTCAAGCATTCCTTATAATTTTCTGTAGATTAATTAACTTCCTCATCTTTTACACCACATGGTTCAACCCAGGATTTATCCTGGGATATATTTTAGAAAAAAAATTCACATGATGTAACATTCACATGCATTAAATCCCTAAACGGATTTTACTTCTTATCTGAAGTGAGTCTTAGAGAGTCATAAACATGAGTCCACATAGGAAATAATAAGATTTCTCTATCAAATATAAAGATGTTTGAACTATAAAATATTTGTCACATGAGAATTATATCAAAATCTCTGGCAGTGGCCATTAGTAACCCTTACTTGCATTGCATTCTGCTGGGAGAGCCATTACTGAGAATGCTGCAGGGACCCTCTCAGATTTGTGTGGTGGGCACTCTCCCAGACCCAAGGAGGGCAACAGAAGGGAGCCTGATTCTCAGCTGCTGAGGAAAGAGTGCAGGGCCATGAGGCACTGCTGAGAAGCAGAAGAGGTGCCATTAGTCTACTCAAATCTTGACTGTGCTTCTCCTGGTAGCTGTCACTACTGAGGGCATGGTTACTAAGCTGCTTTTCAGACTTTTCAATATTGGGTAACTCTCAGTACATTAGAATTCAATAGTTTGGTTGACTGAGCAGGCGATCACAGGCATAACCTTCGTAAATATAAATATGTCTCTGCTTAACTTTTTCTGTTGTCTTTATACTTTTGTGGTTATTTTAGTGTATATGGTGTGTGTGCCTATGCTGGTAAGTTCATTCATGTGCAGGTGCACATACACATGTGTGCATGTGGAGGCCCGAGGTTGACATTGAGTGTGGCTTTTTTTTTTCTATTCTCCTAGGCAGGATCTCTCACTTGAACCTAAGAATCACCCATTCAGCTAGGCTAGCCAGCTAGCTGGCCCTGGTGATCCATAGCTGTGCCTCCCAAATACTAGGTCAGTTTTTTTAAATTAATAGTTTCATTGATTTATTTGAAAGCAGAGAGAGGAAGTGAGGAAGAGAGAGAGAATGGGCACACCAGGGCCTCTCATCAATGCAAATGAACTTCAGACACATATGCCACTTTGTGCTTCTGGCTTTATGTGGGTACTGGGGAATCAAACTGGGGTCATTAGGCTTTGCAGGTAAGCGACTTAACTGCTGAGCCAACTCTCCAGCCCCTTATTTGTTAATTTCACTGAAAATATACTAAAGACTCTTTTATCTTACAGCATAGTCTTTTGTTTTTGTCCACTTCTCAAGAACTCTGCTGTTTCAAAGACAGGATAGTATTGTGGTTAAGAACCAAGACTTTCTATTTCGACTGCATCCTTGACTATGCACACACCGTTGGCCACCTCACCTAATAGCTCAAGCCTCTGCTTTCTCATGTGGCAGACCAGGATGCTAATGGCTTCTTCTCTCACAGGGTGGTTGTGTAATTTAAATGAGGTCTTTGGAAATCCTAAATCATAGGGTCCACCACAAGGTGCATATTTGCCTTCATTATTTTCCTCAGGGGCCCTGCTAGGGATGCTTATTTATAGTCTTACTCATTGTCTTGATTTTCTCAAATCCTTGTTAGAGGAAGGTAGTTTATAAATTATGAATAATTATGATTTGTTATTTATTCCCAAAGAAAGAATTAGTCACTGGAAATTTATAGAGTCATGATTTGATAATGAATGGCTCATGCACAGAATTCAGGTGGTCACTAAATTTTTCTTACAGTGAAGTTACCTCTGGAAAATATGGCAGTAGTTAAGGGCGTTAAATCAGAATTTTCTCTGCTGATAATGTCAACTCTTACTTCTCATTGTTTCTAGAAGTATTCTATTGCTTAATCTTTAAGAAGGCACTAGAAAGCATTGCATCACTGTAGATTTCCATTGCATTTTTAGACTCTATTTTCTAATTATATTTAATACTATACAGTACCATATCATTTACTATTAGATTTCAGGGTAAGTGGCATGATCTAGGATCTAGAGTTGCTGTGAGCTAATTGGTGACTCTCATGTCTGATACTAAGGCACCATTGATAAAATGTCTCTTTGTAGAATTGTATGTTTTTCTATCAGACAGTAAAAGACACAGGGAAGGCAGAGAATGCTGCGGGATGGAGCTTTACAGTTTCTAGGATTTTTTTTCTTTTTTTTTTTAACTTTGTTTAGTTTAATGGAGGAATGCTCAATAATTGGCTAGAAACTGTGTGATGGTTTGATCCAGGTGTCCTCCACAAATGAATGTGTTCTGAATGCTCCATCCCCAGCTGATGGCAGTTTGGGTATTGGAAACTTGTTGAAGCTGTGTTGTTGGGTACAGGTTTATGGGGGATATAGCCAGCTTCCCCTTGCCAGTGTTGGGCACACTCTCCTGCTGCTGTTGTTCACCTGATATTTGCCTGGAGGTGATGACCCCCTGCTCTTGCTGTCATTTTTCCTGCCATCATGAAGCTTCCCCTCAAATCTGTAAGCCAAAATAAACCTGTTCCTCCAAAAGCAGCTTTTGGTCAGGTTCTTTCTGCACAGCAGCTATAAAGCTGATATAATAAGCTGAAAATGTGTGCACCCATAGTTATGAAGCAATATTTTAGTTGCTCATAATGAGAAAGACGTAAACCTCTCATGATTAGGAAGGACGAGCATGCATGTCGCATAGTAGGAGACTTTTGAAGTTCACAAAAATGAAGTTTGTTTCCCAATAAGACTTATAAGAGGATGGCAATGGAAGCAGACTGGAGGCAGAGCATCAGAAGTACTGTATGTAGCCACAGAACTTTCCATGAGCTAGCTCAGAGAATTGCTGATGGGTAGAATGAAAAATGATTGACTGGCTCAATTCTTCACCTGGCTCAGAATGCAAAAATTCTGGTAGTGGAGAATTATAATTTCAAGATTATGAAATACAGTAGGTCTGGTTTTCTCTCTAAGGTTATGTTCTGTTTAAGTAGTTGCTGTGTCACGAAAGTTGAAAGGAGACGATTGAGTTTGTATAACAACAGCATGTTACCAAGTGAATAAACAGTCATTTTTAATTGGCCATGGAGATTCTCTTTTGTTTTCCTTTTAAAACAAGTCTGGTTTTTAATAAATTGCAAATGACTTACTGCTCCACAGTCCCCATCTTCAGTCTATTTTTATCTCCCCCTAAGGCCCGAGTAAGCTAGGGGATACGTCAGTGGCTTAGTGCATATTGATATTCCATCTGAAACAGGATGTGTTATAGTGTAGGACTTGCATAATCGGGATTTTGTCTAGACTAGTGAAATTAAAATAGTGACAGTGCGAAAAGGATCTCTTTCTGAAATAGATACTTCATACAGCATTTTTACCAGAATATTGATGAAACTTGCAGATACGGAACACTATTCTGTAGCAGTATTAAAAGTTGAAATTTTAATATCTCAAATGTCTGATTGACTTTTGCATATTAATTTTACTGACATTTATCATTTTATGCTGAACTGTTAGAAAGACAGTGAGAGAGTTTCTCAGGGATAAGGAGGAAGTTCAGGCAGAAGCAGGTAAAGTGGGACATAGGGTCCATGCCACAGAAGAGGGGGATGCTCACACTGCTTGTGCTTGCTTTGAACTAGAATATAGCTGATAAGTGGCTGGTGACTAGAGGCAATGCTACATGATAGCAGCTTTGAATAGATAAAATCAAATTTTCAACTCTTTCTGGAAGTGAACCACCATACCCATCTTTTTATCTTAATATTAGCTCAATATTAGAAATAATTTAGCCTTAAGATTCAAATGAAGTGTATTTTTAGCTGACACATGGAATAGAATTCTTAGTCACACAACAGCTCTTTTAAAAATATTTTATTATTTATTTATTTGCAAGGAGAGAAAATGCGAGGAAGAGTAGTAATGGGCACACCAGGGCCTCTTGCTACTGCAAACAAACTTCAGATGCGTGTGTTACTTTGTGCATCTGATTTTATGTGGGTCCCGGGCTTAGTATCTTGTCCACCAGGCTTTGCAAACAAACATCTTTAACCACTGAACCATCTCTTCAGCCCACAACAGCTCTTAATAATAATACCTACTTCCTGAGGGCATCGTGAATATCAAATGAGTTAATCCATATGAAGATCTTCACTGTGTGCTTTTTAAGTGATGAGTTCTCAGACGAATAACCTAATCAGATAACTAGACTATATATAATTCCTTAATCCCAAGATGAATTTTTATATATTTCCTTCTATTATATGTTAAGTTTGAATAAACTTTAATAGTGAAATTTTTCCAATGTAAACAGCTTATAATCTTTTTTTAAATGATAGTAAATGACCATTGGATGGGACTTTTTAAAGTTTTCATCCTCAATTATATCTGTCAATCTGAAACTCTGTTTCAGACCAACATCCTATGGGAATTTTAGCTTCCTCTGAGGATCCTCACAGTAGTTTATCTTCTCTCCATTCATACCTTATCCACCACCTGCTCTGCAAAAAAGTTTGGGTAATAGGAATGGAAATGGCTCCACAGAAATGTGTTTTGGTTGCCTTTTTTCATATGAGTGGTCAAGAGTAGGCATAATACAAGAAAAAGATGAGGCTAGCCAGGCAGTTGAATCTGTAAGTGTATCTGTCTAGGTTTATTTAGATCACAAAAGAGAATATAAATGTTCCAAAACAGCCATAAGTTCCATCTATATGCTTCCTTAGAGATCTGATTATGGTTCACAGTTTTTCCCCTTTTATATATAATTTGAAAGGCAAAGCCATTGTTTAAGGCAAGGATCTGGTGATGAATGTGTCACAGACTGGTAGGTCTGAGCCTTTTGCTAATGTTCTGCACTCCACTTCCTTGCTTGTTCCCCAGGCTAAATCCTCCCTGGCCATGGCCACATCATGTGACAACTTCACATTTGTGGATATTGGCTTTGTGATCTCTGCCTGAGGCAACCAGTTCTTTGATGCTATCATCAACGCCAGGATATTGAAATTCAGTGAGGGTTTGAAATTCATGATAGCGGTTAGATTAATATTTCTCAGGTAGATAATCATTCCATTTTTTGAATGTAAACAAATAGTGTATTTGTCAGATTCCACAATGGTCTAAGGTCCTAATTAGTTAGTGGCTGATCAATAGCATTATTTGTGTTTGCATCAAACCTGGGAATACTTAAAGTATGAATTGAGTGGTAAGTTTTAGATCTGTTCAGCTTTCATTCGTTGAAACTTGTGCTTGTGTTTTGAGTTATAACCTACAATGGTGTGAAATGTTTTGCCTTAATTTTAACCTAGTAATATGATATAAAACGTTAGGCTCCATGTTCTCATTTCCTATGTTTGTTACTTTCTGAAATAACATCAAGGGTGTTACTAGCATTGAATCCTACTCTGTTGCTTTAAAAGTTGAGTTTTGCAACTACTGTTTTCTTGGTTTTGTCCGAGATGATGCAAATGTTTATTATCTTCAGTACTCTCACAATTTACAGGAACAATTTGATATCACATAAATGACCTAATAAATGTTGAGCTTTACACTTCGGATGAAGAGCATTTAGAACAGGAAAAAAGTATTAAATAATTTTCAAAATATTAATTTTTTTTCTCTTCTAGCGAGAGATTTTTCTTGAGACTGAATAGAAATGGGCTACCCAAAGCCCCGGATAAACCAGAACGACACTGCTCTCTCTTTGTGGTGAGTAGATCTTACCTCATCCATGAGGCCCATTCTTCTAGTCATGTTTATCAGTTAGGAGCAAAAACTTACTATGAGAGAACATGGTGATTCTGCTTTAGCTTAGTAAATAACACAGAGATTACATTAGTGAATGGAGTCTGAGTAACACCAGTCACCACTACCTTGCTTCCTTCAGTAAGTTAGTGACCCTGTCTGATGCATCAGTCAGAATATGTTGACCCTATTGTATTGGAACCAATGCAGAGTAGTGATAAAGACTTACAGGGCACTGTAACCACTATGCACTTTTTAAATGCTCAAAGAATGAGAGAGTAGGAGATTCAATCACAAATGCTATTTCTTTTTAAAAACTGTTTATCAGCAGTTTTCATACATGCACATAATTGATTGTGATCAGAATGAATCCCTTCTCATGACTTTTTATCCTCCCTCCACCATCCTTTGTCTACTGAACCCCTACTTTCCAACCAGTCCCTCTTGGATTTCACTGTCAGTTTTTCCCTCCTCCATCCTGATGGTGATATGAGGATGGGCCAGTATCATCCAGGTCCTGTGCAGGTAACAACAGCTGTTGTGATGCCACTTTGTGTCTGGGTGACCGTGTTCCAGAGCCCTCTTCTTGACCCTTCAACTCTTACAATCTTCCCTCCACCTCTTCTGTCATGCTTTCTGAGCCTTGGAGGGTGTAATAGAGATTTCTCATTTACTGCTGGACAATCACCTGTCACTCTTTGGCACATTCAAGAGTTTTGAGTCACCCCGGGAGTTTCACTTATGTTTAGAAATGCTTCTCTCCTCTTCAGTATTTCTTAACATCAGTTGAGCTGAAGCTGGTCGTAGAGATGTTTTCAGAACAGGATTTGAATGGTGTTCTTCTGCGACAAGCCTGCCATCACAAATGTCTGTATATCCTTGTCCTTATTATGAAAAAGCAATGTATTCTGTCCTTCAAGTGCTGCTGCAGATTATGAAGTTCAAAATAACCAGACTTT